>JACEFZ010014013.1:490000-657500 GCA_014155875.1 Cepaea nemoralis
TGAAACACAGCTGCGCGAGACTTGGCAGCAGGCCACGTTGCACTGGTTTCTTTATGAAATGGTATGATGCTGTTCGTTCAGAAAGCAAAGGCAAACTATTGAACGTAAACTTGCCAAGACATCAACAACAGCAAAAGATGATGGTGTTTGCTATAAACGTCCTGTAAAGGATATGCAACTAACTTTTGAATCAAATTCTTAGTAGTGTATACATTTAGCAGAAATGATAGTCTCTATTAAAAGAACTGTTTGTGTGCTGTGACAAGAGGAGGTGATTGCCTCTGATCTTCAGCATGCAAGTAGCTTGAGCTGGCAGGACTGCGGTTACTTGTAAATAGTTGTAATGTTATTTAAACAGCCTTATTACTGAAGTGTTTCAACTGTGAGTTGCCTCGCTGTGAGTTCATTTGTTGTAATAAAATATGAGAAACATAAATGAGTGTAAACATTGTTTTTCATGGACATTAACAATAAAACATTCTACGTGCCATGACCTTAACCAGGTGTCACTACAACCGACAGTTGTTACATCTACTGCGGATATGCTACTAAAATCAACATATTGTATGTGGACTAGACAATATTTTAACATGGCTGTGACAGTCAGTCAGTTCTTGTCCTCACCTCGAGGCTCAAGGGTATGTGGCTAGACAATGTTTTAACATGGCTGTGACAGTCAGTCAGTTCTTGTCCTCACCTCGAGGCTCAAGGGTATGTGACTAGACAATATTTTAACATGGCTGTGACAGTCAGTCAGTTCTTGTCCTCACCTCGAGGCTCAAGGGTATGTGGCTAGACAATGTTTTAACATGGCTGTGACAGTCAGTCAGTTCTTGTCCTCGCCTCGAGGCTCTAGGGTATGTGGCTAGACAATGTTTTAACATGGCTGTGACAGTCAGTCAGTTCTTGTCCTCACCTCGAGGCTCAAGGGTATGTGGCTAGACAATAGTTTTAACATGGCTGTGACAGTCAGTCAGTTCTTGTCCTCACCTCCGAGGCTCATGGGTATGTGGACTAGACAATAGTTTTAACATGGCTGTGACAGTCAGTCAGTTCTTGTCCTCACCTCCAGGCTCTAGGGTATGTGGCTAGACAATGTTTTAACATGGCTGTGACAGTCAGTCAGTTCTTGTCCTCACCTCGAGGCTCAAGGGTATGTGGCTAGACAATGTTTTAACATGGCTGTGACAGTCAGTCAGTTCTTGTCCTCACCTCGAGGCTCAAGGGTATGTGGCTAGACAATGTTTTAACAATGGCTGTGACAGTCAGTCAGTTCTTGTCCTCACCTCGAGGCTCAAGGGTATGTGGCTAGACAATGTTTTAACATGGCTGTGACAGTCAGTCAGTTCTTGTCCTCACCTCGAGGCTCAAGGGTATGTGGCTAGACAATGTTTTAACATGGCTGTGACAGTCAGTCAGTTCTTGTCCTCACCTCGAGGCTCTTGGGTATGTGGCTAGACAATGTTTTAACATGGCTGTGACAGTCAGTCAGTTCTTGTCCTCACCTCCAGGCTCATTGGGTATGTGGCTAGACAATGTTTTAACATGGCTGTGACAGTCAGTCAGTTCTTGTCCTCACCTCCAGGCTCATGGGTATGTGGCTAGACAATGTTTTAACATGGCTGTGACAGTCAGTCAGTTCTTGTCCTCACCTCGAGGCTCATTGGGTATGTGGCTAGACAATGTTTTAACATGGCTGTGACAGTCAGTCAGTTCTTGTCCTCACCTCGAGGCTCTTGGGTATGTGGCTAGACAATGTTTTAACATGGCTGTGACAGTCAGTCAGTTCTTGTCCTCACCTCGAGGCTCTTGGGTATGTGGCTAGACAATGTTTTAACATGGCTGTGACAGTCAGTCAGTTCTTGTCCTCACCTCGAGGCTCTTGGGTATGTGGCTAGACAATGTTTTAACATAGCTGTGACAGTCAGTCAGTTCTTGTCCTCACCTCGAGGCTCTTGGGTATGTGGCTAGACAATGTTTTAACATGGCTGTGACAGTCAGTCAGTTCTTGTCCTCACCCTCCAGGCTCTTGGGTATGTGGCTAGACAATGTTTTAACATGGCTGTGACAGTCAGTCAGTTCTTGTCCTCACCTCGAGGCTCTTGGGTATGTGGCTAGACAATGTTTTAACATGGCTGTGACAGTCAGTCAGTTCTTGTCCTCACCTCGAGGCTCTTGGGTATGTGGCTAGACAATGTTTTAACATGGCTGTGACAGTCAGTCAGTTCTTGTCCTCACCTCCAGGCTCTTGGGTATGTGGCTAGACAATGTTTTAACATGGCTGTGACAGTCAGTCAGTTCTTGTCCTCACCTCGAGGCTCTTGGTATGTGGCTAGACAATGTTTTAAACATGGCTGTGACAGTCAGTCAGTTCTTGTCCTCACCTCGAGGCTCTTGGGTATGTGGCTAGACAATGTTTTAACATGGCTGTGACAGTCAGTCAGTTCTTGTCCTCACCTCGAGGCTCTTGGGTATGTGCTTCTAGTCCCATATTTTATATTGGCACTTGATAGATGATGTGTGGCCACCTTTTCAGAATATGTCCTGGTAACCTATCTATTTTAGGCTGGATCAACCCAGAAGCCCAGATCAGTTATTAAATAGTCCCTGATATGAAGTTATAGTACTGGTTTTGCAACTCCTCCACTTGGAGATGGGAAGGAGATATCTGTAATATAAGATTCTTCAAGATGGCACTGGTTCGGAAGAGGTCTGCAATGACCTCACTCTCCCACAGATGTTCACTGACCTCACTCTCCCACAGATGTTCACTGACCTCACTCTCTCACAGATGTTCACTGACATCACTCTCCCACAGATGTTCACTGACCTCACTCTCACACAGAAGTTCACTCTCCCACAGATGTATACAGACCTCACTCTCCCAGAGATGTACACTGACCTTACTCTCCCACAGATGTTCACTGACATCACTCTCCCACAGATGTGCACTGACCTCACTCTCCAACATGAACACGGTAGGCTAGCATATGTCCAACATGAACACTGTCAGCTAGCATATGTCCAACATGAACACTGTCAGATAGCATATGTCCAACATGAACACTGTAGGCTAGAATATGTCCAACATGAACACTGTCAGCTAGCATATGTCCAACATGAACACTGTAGGCTAGCATATGTCCAACATGAACACTGTCAGCTAGCATATGTCCAACATGAACACTGTAGGCTAGAATATGTCCAACATGAACACTGTCAGCTAGCATATGTCCAACATAAACACTGTAGGCAAGCATATGTCCAACATGAACACTGTCAGCTAGCATATGTCCAACATGAACACTGTCAGCTAGCATATGTCCAACATGAACACTGTAGGCAAGCATATGTCCAACATGAACACTGTCAGCTAGCATATGTCCAACATGAACACTGTCAGCTAGCATATGTCCAACATGAACACTGTCAGCTAGCATATGTCCAATATGAACACTGTAGGCTAGCATATGTTCAACATGAACACTGTAGGCTAGCATATGTCCAACATGAACACGGTAGGCTAGCATATGTCCAACATGAACACTGTCAGCCAGCATATGTCCAACATGAACACTGTAGGCAAGCATATGTCCAACATTGACATAAGCCTGGGTCATTGACATTGAGTTGAGTGACCGGGCATGAGAAAGAATGGAGATGAAAGTGGGAGCTGGCTATGAGAAAACAGCCAGTCCTGAGAAATAATGGGAAGGGTGAGTGTGGACCCCAGGGGGATGGGGGAAGGACAGTTTAGTTTTGTGTGAAGTCAAGGGACTTGAGGACAGTTGATGTGTAGATGCCGAACTGGTCGGTATTCTAAGGAGAAGCGGAGTTAGAGATCTCCGTGTTGTGTTGTTCTCCTAGTTGTGAAGACAGGCCTGAACCAGAGTGGGTTCTAGAGTGAGTGAGGGCCTAAACCCAGAGTGGGTTGCATAGTTGAGCAGTGGCTCCGACCCAATGTGTGGGTTGTATTGTAGGAGATCCAGCCGTGGATAGTAGCTGGACTAAATGTCTTGTGGATTTGATATGAAGCAGGCTTGAGAAGGCAATTGATGTGTGCTGGTTAAATTGTGAGGAGGATATTATATTCTATGGATTACATTATTTCTGGATGTATAAACATGTTCCGTCTGTCCGTCTTATTTCTGTAATAAAGGATTATGTGCGCCAACGGAATCTTGTTTAATGCCTGGTGAATATGCACTGCGGGGGTGAGTTATATTGCAAGACAGTTAGATATCTCCATTGACACACCATGAGTATCGTTACCTAGACAACGACCATCACACGACAATATCATGAACATATTATCGTAAGAACTTCTTGATATTATCATCAAGAACAACGTGTGACATCTGGGGTCTCTCCTGGCAAGGACGACGGGGATATATTGATCATCTGGGAGTGTCAGAAGTCGGGGTGCCCCACCGGCTAGATGAAAGTCTTCACTGGCGAGCAACCCTAAATAGTCAGAAACTGACTAGGGACAAAATCTATATGGCCGAAGTACAGATTAAGCCCATGAATATCCAACGAACAGCTCTAAGTGGCTCGTTACAAAATGAAATGAACTGTGCTGAATATTCGCCAAGGAATGGGAAAGAGAAGGTTAGCTAAGATAGATGTTTAAGTCTAAATATATTAGTATAGACGACTATCTCAGTACAGGTTTTTCTCCCTGACTGCTCCCTTTCCTTGGTGTCTAAGTGAACCCCCACCAATGTACCACAACACGTATGCACAATTGGAATTAAAATATAACGAGAGAACTATGAGTTACAATATTACAACATTTATTTACTAATCATAGACATCTGATGGTTTTTAATATGCGGATGATGAAATCATATAACATATTGTGATGAGAAACATTACGTAACTTTACTTGTTACTTCATCTATCTGGAACTGTGGTCCAGATTCCCACTCTCCAGTAGACTCAACAAAAGAAACAGCTTGCCGGTATTCTGACGATCCTGTCAGTCCTGACACTCCTAGTCTTCACTCGTCCTTGAGATCTACAACATAGGTGCTCCTTGTGAGAGCTTGAAAGAAAGTCAAGAATGTGTTATATCAGTTCTACATCAGCGCAATCCTAATTAAAACATATCATAACACAAACATATACAATGACCAGTCTGGCCAAGTTTATCTTCCAGCTCTACAGCATTCTCCATCCTCCTTCTCCCTACTGTCTTTAGTCTGGGACGGGCTTTTCAATTGTCTCACACGCCTGTAATGATTACATTTCTGCCGCCCCATGTCCATGTCGCTAATACAGAAATTCTGTGTCATACAGCCGCTCCGTCCAAAGTTGGGTTAGCAGCTCACAGGGTCGGTAAGGGTATTATAACAATGCCTGATCATCCGGGCTTGCAAGCCGTGACCAGTAGCTGTGCCAGGTTTCCATGCATTACCGTGGACGCACGCCCACAATACACTGAGAAAGTTTAGCACCATATACCCTATACCAATTGTGGGTAATGTCTGTCATTACACCTCTGCTTCCAACACAATCATTGGCCAATGTGCCAATGCGCAGACAATAGCATAACACTTCATATTGGTAGGTTTGCATATGACACATCAATATATCAAACCTCCAATACACATAAACATATTGATTAAACTAGACATATTATGATACTTTAACATCATAGCATAATGCACTAGTTAGTTTATGAAATTACACATACATACATCCAACATATCCGTAAACATTATATTACTTCAAGATGGACATCTAATGATACTCAACATAATAGCATCAGGCATTATTAATGAGTACTAATATTGTATAGCTACAAAATGAGATATACAACAAGTCTAATTGAAGTGACCACACAGACCAGCTATATTTGCTGAGCTGCCCGGTTGAATCACCACTTAGTTACTGCTGTTGTAAGAATTAAATAAATAGTCAGTTGACTATATTCTGAACAACAAATGCACACACCAAAAAGGAGACTAGTCTAGTTTAGAAAGAAATGGCAAGCATCTGCTACGACACCTCAAGTATATCTAGACAAGACCTGCCTTCCATAAGTTTCTACTTCTCAGAAGAGTAACACTTAAAGCACAATGATATTGAACACAGAACTTAGAAAAAAACACTCAAGTAACCTATGACAATGATAGTTCTTGCCATAACCTAGATCAGATATAGACTGAAAGTTCATTTGTCTAAAAGACTGGTGCATAGTTACTAAGAAATCCTTCCAGAAGCCAACATAATAATCATGCATATGACTACAAACATTGAGCTGGCTGCCTACCTGTTCTGAAGTCAGACTTAATCTAAAGGGGAAAAGTCTAGCAGGGGTTTTTATACCTAGCCTAGCAGTAGATACATATCTCCCCGGAATTCCATTCATAAATTCTTCTTATCTCCTCCTGACGTTAATTGCAATTAACTCCAAGTCTGTCCAGTCATAAAAATTCTTTCTGCATGCAGACTAGCCTTCACACCTGTGGGTCTGACCATTATTAGCCCACTGAGTCTTATCAGTGATTTCACACCTTCCTGAGTCTGCCAGTCCGAGTGGACGGGGCTTGTTTACCGCCCTGGGGCTATTATCTCTCCCTGTGTCAATGTTGTTCACGCCTGGATGGTTTTATTTCACTCACGGGCCCAGCTCATTGTTGATTCAGTCTGGGTCTACCTGGGCAAGAAGGTGCCAATGCGTCTGTGTGGTGTCATAGCCAGTCTGGGTCAGCAGTTTTCTAAGGTGTAGACTAATTTAAATTATCTAGTTGTGTCCGTCTCAAGTAGCCCATTTTACTTGCCATCTGCAAGCTTACGTCATGGCTAGAGGCTTTTTGTGAATAATCTTACCTCACGACTAGATAGCCTTGGAGTAGCGTGATTAATTCATTCTTTCTCAACTTGGCCTCTCAAATTTGGAGACCGAGAAAAATATTCTGGGATGTCAAGGCGGCACTTCACGACAGGGAGCTCGTCGCTTAGTAAGGAGTATCTGAGAGCTCGTCCGATCAAGAAACCCATTGCATTATAGACATTGGTGTCATTCTGAGATATTTGTGGGCTCTTCGCTGAGAGAGGAGTTATTATCTGGTGACTTCGTTCCATCAAACTAACAAACCCTTGACAATTTGGATTGTGTGGCTTCGAGAGGGTAATGTGAACTCTTTGTGTGTGCGCCAGATAATTCACACAGACAGACGGGAGTAAAAACTCAAGCTAGCAGACAGTTCAAGTGAAGTTCACGACAGGTAAATTTGATACCAGACAGTAGTGCTCAAGCTAATGAAAAACCAGGATTAATCCAGAAGAGAGTGGGAATATCCAACGTGTGTGTGTGTAAGACGCCACATCGAGGAATTCCTGTCAGCGCGCTAGAGAAGACACGGCAGGTCAACGGAGAGTGGGGAGTGACAGGGTTGCTCACTAGGTACAAAGAGCGCACAGACAAAAACTGTCGTGGTTGAGACGACAGGCGCATGTGTTTATACGTCAAGAGACTGTGCTAGCGGACAGCATAGGTGAAATGCTGCGTGGACAAAAACGTGTTTGCGACAATAGCAGTCAGTCCTAGGTGTGTGAAGGACATCGCTGTCGGTGATAAAGACAGGATTGATAATTCAAGATATTGACAGGTGTGTGTGGTGAGGGAACGCACCGTGTGGTCGCTTTTTGACTGGTCAAGATTTGTCGACGCCGTTAAAAGACGAGGCGGGGCGGAGTTAAGAGACAGTGCAGGTGGAAATGGTGAGTCTCCACGGACAATTCGAGTCAGCGCTGTTTACGAGAACATTGAACTCCCGGGAAGGGGAGAGTTAATGAATGTGTAGAATACACTGAGAAAATTGACATTTGCTGTTCACCGGGAAGGGTGACATACAGGGGTAGTGTACCACAGGGGTTGGGGCACGGCAGCTGTCGTTGTGGATAACGGAAAATTTCCGGACATTACTTTGTTCACAGCCGGGTCGGGGCTGAGAAGTTGTGTGGAAAGTGTTTTTGTATAACGGGAAAAGTGTCCGGTCAGTTTACAGTGTGTATTATTGTGACAAAGATTACTGAAGTTGACCTGCGGGTCAAGGTTGGGGACAGTGAAAAGTTACTGAGATTTTCCAGAGAACTGGATAAACAACTTGTTTATGAACGAAAACCAGACTTTATGTTTCGTCTTTGTTGAACTGTTCTACTATCGTTATCATTACTCTGTCATGAGCAATCATTGTTACAACGAAGGATGACATGTCATCACCGCAGGCTGGGTTGCATACAGTTACCGAAAAAGAACTGACTCTACACAGTTACAGTGTTGAACAGTTGAGGTCTTTTTGTGTTGAACTTTGTCTTTAAAAGTAAATCTATCACATAATTAATACAACTACGGACCATCTCCACAACGATAGGATAAAGACGGTTGGATTATTACTTGGTATCACCACGTCCAGATGAAAGTACAATAACGTTACGGACTGTGTCGAGACAGAACAGTTTGGATATTACTATCATCTTCAATTTTTGTCGACAGTTGGAACTTGTGATCACCACGTGAATTCAGGAACCACTCGACAAAACAAGAAGTCGGTTTGAAATCTAGCGTCGTAGACATTTCGGAATTTTAACAAACAAACACTTCCATCCTATTGTAAAAAGATTATTAAATACGAACTTTTGGCGACAGGTTATAAGTACAGATTTATCGGCCAACCGGTTGGACATTCTGTTGCTCTCATGGTCTTAACTGTCGTTATCGTTTGTGGATTTATCTATATGGATATGTTTTACATGTAGTTGTTGATAGGCACTTTTTGCGATCTCTATCTACATTAGGATAGGCCTTGCAAAACGTGGATATTTCTAGTTCTTACGATATTTTTGTATGGAAAACGTTAATGAGTTAACGTGTCGTGCAGTGGCATTGGAGTCCTAACTAATATCTACAGACGCGTTGTCTGACGTCACAGCTGTGTATATTTTGAGGATATATTGTTTTTCTTCTTTTCGTTATATTCACATATGATATTTTTGGTGTTCGGATATATGTTCTTATTGTGATCTTTCGTCATTTCTGCTGTCTAATGGTCTGTGTCAGTTTATTATGCGCACTGTGGATGTCCCTACACAAGCTTGTGGGTGTTACTGTGGTGTATTTCTGTGTGATCATCGTCTCCGTGTACTCAGCTTGTGAAGTCTAGCATTGGATAGTCATCACTTAGTGTTATCATCCATTTGTTTGTATATGTATTTATATGTATGTTTAACAATATTTCCAGGGACTTTATGAACTTGTGGTCATAGATATATAGATATAAGGGAGTATAGGTGATATTTCCCCTCACTACCTAGTGCTTATAGAGTGACTGGGTGAGTACAGAGTGATATTTTAGCACTACGAATTTACGTACACAGGGAGTGCTGGTGTACTTAGGGAGGGCACACAAAGACTAGTAGCAGAGTCTTTACATTTATAGTGGCTGACAGACAGCAACGTGTCCACAAGTACAAGATGCCTACTTTAATGGAATATATTGAAGCAGGTGAACGAATAGGCCTGAAAGGTAAAGAGTTACAGCAGTATGCTGAAGCAAAAGAACAGAAACAGATTGAAAGAGACCAATGACAAGCTGAAAGAGAACAGAGACAGGAAGAAAAGGTAGCTGAAGACAAGCGTCTACAGGAAGTGAAATTAGCTGAAATGGAAAACAAGCGTCTACAGGAAGAGAAAGAGACACAAGTGAAATTAGCTGAAATGGAAAACAAGCGTCTACAGGAAGTAAAGTTAGCTGAAATAGAAAACAAGCGTCTACAGGAAGAGAAAGAGACACAAATGAAAATGGAAATTGAGAAAGAGAAGATCAAGTGTCAGGTGCAAACTGAAATCGAGTTAAGAAAACTAGAACTATCTTTGAAGGGTCAAAGTGAGGAAAGCAGAAGACCGTCGCAGTCGTCACAGAGATTAAAACTGCCATATTTTACAGACCGGGACCAACTTGAAAATTATTTGGCCAGGTTCGAGGCATCAGCCAAAGCGTTAGGTATTCCAGAGAAGGAGTATGCGATGCGACTTGGCGAGTTTCTTACGGGTAAGGCACTAGACACCATGGTCAATTTACCTGTAGAAGAAAGAAACAACTACACTATCTTACGTCAACGTTTGCTGACAAAGTTCCAACTCACTGAGCATGGATATAGGACAAAGTTTAGACAGTTAGTGCCAGAGACAAATCAAGATTTCACAGACTTTGTTAACACTGTAAAGAATACATTTAACAAATGGATGGAGCTCGCAGAAGTAGGGAAAGATTTTAATAAATTAGTAGATTTAGTGTTAAGAGACAAAGTATTAGCATCATGTAATACCAATTTAGTGGCTTTCTTTGAGGAACGTAAGCCAAAGGACATAGACACAATGTCTCAGTTAGGGCAAAACTACATGACTGCACATCCTAACGTATCTATTGGGAAACTAATGAGTGAGGAAATAGTCTGTGCAGCGTACACTAAACAGGACCAGAATCCAGTCATCAGACCAAGGGCGAAAAGTGTGGATTCGGCACAGAAAGGTGAGCAGCAAGAACTTCAAGATAATGGTTTCCGAGGAAACAATGTTGGTAGAGTAGGACGGTACCCATATAGAAGAGGGAACTTCCAGAGACGTCCAAATTATGCCGGATGTTGGAATTGTGGGAGCTGGAGACACAAGGCAGCGGAGTGTGACGTGCAGCCAGCCAGTGAGCCAACAAGTTACGCAAGGAAGGATATCATCTGTTTCAAATGTGGAAAGAAGGGGCATCTCAGCCATCAATGTAGGATGAAAGAAACAGAGCACTCAAATGCAGCGCAAGTAATTGAGACGCTGAACAATGAAGATTGTAGTGGGTGCAAACCTCTTTTTGAAAAAGACAGTCAGCCAGTCCTAATATGTGGTCATACAGTGAAAGCAGGATCAGCAGTACATGAAGGAGGAAGTCTGAAGATGCATCATGGGTTTGTTAATGATAGGTCAGCGTTAACAGTTAGGGATTCCGGATGTACGTCCATCGGGGTGAGAAAGAGTTTAGTGCATCCCTCGGATTATACAGGGAAAAAGATTAGATCCATAACATTTAATGGGACAGTAGAGTTATACCCATTAGCCATAATAACAGTAAAAACACCATATATCACTGGAAGAGTGACAGCGTGTGTTTTGGACTCACCAGTGGCTGATTTGATCATAGGAAATGTTATAGGAGTTAAAGATTGTACAGAAGAGGAAATAGTTTATTGGGACCAAAAATATAGTGTAAGCAGTAATGAGGTAGTTACCACAAGAGAACCTAAATTAGACAGTATAGCTGAGGTAGAAGAGGCACTTGAAGTAGACACAGGAACTCAGGACAAGGATAGTACAGCTGAGCAGATGGGAATGGATCCCAAATATAGTG
Organism: Cepaea nemoralis; assembly: GCA_014155875.1. Classification (NCBI taxonomy): domain Eukaryota; kingdom Metazoa; phylum Mollusca; class Gastropoda; order Stylommatophora; family Helicidae; genus Cepaea; species Cepaea nemoralis. The sequence goes on from JACEFZ010014013.1 coordinate 501,406, forward strand.
CTAGTGACTCCCAGAGACAAGATACTACTCTGAACAAATGTTTCCAAGGTTGTAGTAGAGTAGAAAATAGTCAGTCAGGGAAGGGTAGATGGTGCTTCGAGAGGAAGAACAATGTTCTCACTTCCAGGTTTTCAGATAGCAGAACGGCACGTGGGCAAGTAGCAGTACCTTTAGCACATAGAGACCGATATAATAGAACAGCTCAGGATAGTGCATGTGCAGGGCACATAGGCATAAGGCGTATGCAGCAGAAAGCAAGGTGCCAGATACATGGGCCAAGTGTAACGGTGCAATATGCAGATAGGAAAGTTGAGTCAGGTCAAAAGAGTGTTCGCGACATTACTGACCCAGGGCTAGGGATAGCAAACAGATGTTGTAATTGTAGAGGTACCATGAGTCATGGGTACATGAAAGGTAGACACAGCATCGACAGGAATCAGAGGAGGATTAATGCAAGAACAGAACCACCTGATATAGGGTCGGTACACAAATAGTATTGTGGGGTCGTGAAGTAGTAAGAGACCTGTGGGTACATAAGTATAATGCTTTCCTATGATGTATTATTATTATGTGATGTATTAGGTCATGCATTGATACACAAGATAGAAAGATGATTGTATTTATGTGTGGGGAATATGGGAGTGTACTATGAGCATTTGATGTATTATGTAGTGTGGTAGCTAGAGTAAGGTGCATCCATACTTAGGGCTACCCAGGCAATATGTCTGGGTCACATGTTTAGTAAGTTTTAGTCTCCCAATATTTGAAAACGAAGTTTTCTTTTAAGAGGGGGGTGATGACATAAGCCTGGGTCATTGACATTGAGTTGAGTGACCGGGCATGAGAAAGAATGGAGATGAAAGTGGGAGACAGTAAAGTGACTGACCTGGCTATGAGAAAACAGCCAGTCCTGAGAAATAATGGGAAGGGTGAGTGTGGACCCCAGGGGGATGGGGGAAGGACAGTTTAGTTTTGTGTGAAGTCAAGGGACTTGGGACAGTTGATGTGTAGATGCCGAACTGGTCAGTATTCTAAGGAGAAGCGGAGTTAGAGATCTCCGTGTTGTGTTGTTCTCCTAGTTGTGAAGACAGGCCTGAACCAGAGTGGGTTCTAGAGTGAGTGAGGGCCTAAACCCAGAGTGGGTTGCATAGTTGAGCAGTGGCTCCGACCCAATGTGTGGGTTGTATTGTAGGAGATCCAGCCGTGGATAGTAGCTGGACTAAATGTCTTGTGGATTTGATATGAAGCAGGCTTGAGAAGGCAATGATGTGTGCTGGTTAAATTGTGAGGAGGATATTATATTCTATGGATTACATTATTTCTGGATGTATAAACATGTTCCGTCTGTCAGTCTTATTTCTGTAATAAAGGATTATGTGCGCCAACGGAATCTTGTTTAATGCCTGGTGAATATGCACTACGGGGGTGAGTTATATTGCAAGACAGTTAGATATCTCCATTGACACACCATGAGTACAACATGAACACTGTAGAACTTCTTGATATTATCATCAAGAACGACGTGTGACAAACATGAACACTGTAGGTAAACATATGTCCAACATGAACACTGTAGGCAAGCATATGTCCAACATGAACACTGTAGGTAAACATATGTCCAACATGAACACTGTAGGCAAGCATTGTCCAACATGACCACTGTAGGTAAACATATGTCCAACATGAACACTGTAGGCTAGCATATGTCCAACATGAACACTGTAGGCTAGCATATGTCCAAAATGAACACTGTCAGCTAGCATATGTCCAACATGAACACTGTCAGCTAGCATATGTCCAACATGAACACTATAGGCTAGCATATGTTCAACATGAACACTGTCAGCTAGCATATGTCCAACATGAACACTGTAGGCAAGCATATGTTCAACATGAACACTGTCAGCTAGTATATGTCCAACATGAACACTGTCAGCAAGCATATGTTCAACATGAACACTGTCAGCTAGCATATGTCCAACATGAATACTGTCAGCTAGCATATGTCCAACATGAACACTGTAGGCAAGCATATGTCCAACATGAACACTGTCAGCTAGTATATGTCCAATATGAACACTGTAGGCTAGCATATGTCCAACATGAACACTGTAGGCTAGCATATGTCCAACATGAACACTGCCAGCTCTAGCATATGTCCAACATGAACATTGTCAGCTAGCGTATGTCCAACATGAACACTGCCAGCTCTATCATATGTCCAACATGAACATTGTCAGCTCTATCATATGTCCAACATCAACACTGCCAGCTCTAGCATATGTCCAACATAAACACTGCCAGCTCTAGCATATGTCCAACATGAACATTGTCAGCTAGCATATGTCCTACATGAACACTGTCAGCTAGCATATGTCCAACATGAACACTGCCAGCTCTAGCATATGTCCTACATGAACACTGTAGGCTAGCATATGTCCAACATGAACACTGTCAGCTAGCATATGTCCAACATGAACACTGTCAGCTAGCATATGTCCAACATGAATACTGTCAGCTAGCATATGTCCAACATGAACACTGTAGGCTAGCATATGTCCAACATGAACACTGTCAGCTAGCATATGTCCAACATGAACACTGTCAGCTAGCATATGTCCAACATGAACACTGTCAGCTAGCATATGTCCAACATGAACACTGTCAGCTAGCATATGTCCAACATGAACACTGCCAGCTCTAGCATATGTCCAACATGAACATTGTCAGCTAGCATATGTCCAACATGAACATTGTCAGCTAGCATATGTCCAACATGAACACTGCCAGCTCTAGCATATGTCCAACATGAACACTGCCAGCTCTAGCATATGTCCAACATGAACACTGTCAGCTAGCATATGTCCAACATGAACACTGTCAGCTAGCATATGTCCAACATGAACATGGTAGGCAAGCATATGTCCAACATGAACACTGTCAGCTAGCATATGTCCAACATGAACACGGTAGGCAAGCATATGTCCAACATGAACACGGTAGGCAAGCATATGTCCAACATGAACAATGTAGGTAAGCATATGTCCAACATGAACACTGTCACAACCAATCAACCATCCGCTTGAGAAATATATACATAAAAACTTATCAATGTTCACAAAGGATAAGGGAAAGAAGTAGCGATAAGAATACACTAAACTTCATTCACTTGTCTTCTATGAGCTTCAAACTATATAAATTTTTAATTTCTTAGACACTGCCTCAAGTTATTCCTTCTTCTGTTGATTGCTGCTTTCCCATGATGTTTGGTGTAATATATCTAAACAAAAGTACACTATGTATGCTGTATAAAATATTCTGTATTTATCAATTCCTGTGTGAGTGCCAAGCAACTTACATAGGTAGACTGGAATGACAACAAACTGAGTAGCTGAACATTTACCAGCGTTGGTGGGAAAGAGAGTTAAGTAGTCTTCAGGAATCCCTGTGCAGTTGACAGGTCATAATATGCAGAGCTGCGCCATCTCACAACAAGTGCATAATAGCATACAGAAAGTTAACAAAGAAAAAGCATTTCATATGGTATATTCATATGAGTAATAATTCATTTATTCACTTCATATCATATACAACTCTGCAGTATGCACCTGACGAGATGCATCGAAATATGCCACCCAATATATTGTGCAATATGTTTGCGGCTTCTGTGTTTACATTCACTAAGGGAATGTATAGTGAAAACATTGCTGCTAACATTCACATTTAACACATGAATACACTGGTAAACATTGCTGCTAACATTCACATTTAACACATGAATACACTGGTAAATATTTTTGAAACGATGTAGATTGCCAACAATTGAAAAATTAAGTTTTTATTTTGAAGGCTGCCAGCAAGTATATGTCCAACATGAACAGTGTCACAACATGATAAAATAATAGCATCATCATCAGCTACACTTTAAAACAAAACAACATCATGAGGCTAACAATGAAAGACAATTACCAACACATATTTTGTATGGAATCTAGATAAAATGGTACATTATATGTGATTCTTCTTCATATATCTTCATAAATCCTGATTATATTTAAAGGAAGCAGCAGTCATCTTGAGCTTGTTGACATCTCCATAGAGTTTGTCCTCAAATTAAAGCATCTGTAAACGAAAATAATTGTCTCTGTTCTGCATAATTTCTGACACTCCTGCAACAATTGTTTGGCCGTCATTTTACCAAATCCACAGTTATGTTCGTCAGTACCTGCTGTCTGTAGTTTACTGAAGAAGTGCTATTTCAGGGTGTTATGCCCTGTGTGCCGGTCTTCGTGGCGAAGGGATTACGGACGCGATTCGTAATCCTGTATACCCGTGTTAGAAACACAGCTGCGCGCGATTTGGCAGCAGACCGCATTGTGTTGGTTTTGCATTGGTACCAGTGCTGGTCGTTCAGAAAGCAATGGCAAACTACTAAAAGTAAACTTGCCAACAGATCACAATTGCAGAAATGCTGGTGTTCACTGCGATGTCCTATAAAGGATATGAATAAAAAATGTCCTGTGTGGAGTCTGAAGATTGCTATTTGTTCACTTGGGTTGAGTTGATCATAAGCATCATCTTTTTTGGTGGTTTGGAGAATACATGATTTAAATAGATTACCAGTGTTTTAAATGACCAGAAATTACATCCCAACAGTAGACTGTAACTGATACAATTATATCAAATAATAGATTGTCATTAATTCATTCAGTAGCATGTCCTTCGCAGAAATTCACTCCCATAATAATCATCTGGAAAACTTCTCGGTCATAAGCAAGACGTCCTGCATCCGATACACCCGTCTGGAGATTATCTGCCACATCCTGCACCCATCTTGTCTTTGACCTGCCTCTTCCTCTCCAACATGAACACTGTAGGCTAGCATATGTCCAACATGAACACTGTAAGGCTAGCATATGTCCAACATGAACACTGTAGGCAAGCATATGTCCAACATGAACACTGTCAGCTAAGCATATGTCCAACATGAACACTGTCAGCTAGCATATGTCCAACATGAACACTGTCAGCTAGCATATGTCCAACATGAACACTGTCAGCTAGCATATGTCCAACATGAACACTGTCAGCTAGCATATGTCCAACATGAACACTGTCAGCTAGCATATGTCCAACATGAACACTGTAGGCTAGCATATGTCCAACATGAACACTGTCAGCTAGCATATGTCCAACATGAACACTGTCAGCTAGCATATGTCCAACATGAACACTGCCAGCTCTAGCATATGTCCAACATGAACATTGTCAGCTAGCATATGTCCAACATGAACACTGCCAGCTCTAGCATATGTCCAACATGAACACTGCCAGCTCTAGCATATGTCCAACATGAACACTGCCAGCTCTAGCATATGTCCAACATGAACACTGTAGGTAAGCATATGTCCAACATGAACATGGTAGGCAAGCATATGTCCAACATGAACACTGTCAGCTAGCATATGTCCAACATGAACATGGTAGGCAAGCATATGTCCAACATGAACACTGTCAGCTAGCATATGTCCAACATGAACACGGTAGGCAAGCATATGTCCAACATGAACACGGTAGGCAAGCATATGTCCAACATGAACAATGTAGGTAAGCATATGTCCAACATGAACACTGTCACAACCAATCAACCATCCGCTTGAGAAATATATACATAAAAACTTATCAATGTTCACAAAGGATAAGGGAAAGAAGTAGCGATAAGAATACACTAAACTTCATTCACTTGTCTTCTATGAGCTTCAAACTATATAAATTTTTAATTTCTTAGACACTGCCTCAAGTTATTCCTTCTTCTGTTGATTGCTGCTTTCCCATGATGTTTGGTGTAATATATCTAAACAAAAGTACACTACGTATGCTGTATAAAATATTCTGTATTTATCAATTCCAGTGTGAGTGCCAAGCAACTTACATAGGTAGACTGGAATGACAACAAACTGAGTAGCTGAACATTTACCAGCGTTGGTGGGAAAGAGAGTTAATTAGTCTTCAGGAATCCCTGTGCAGTTGACAGGTCATAATATGCAGAGCTGCGCCATCTCACAACAAGTGCATAATAGCATACAGAAAGTTAACAAAGAAAAGGCATTTCATATGGTATATTCATATGAGTAATAATTCATTTATTCACTTCATATCATATACAACTCTGCAGTATGCACCTGACGAGATGCATCGAAATATGCCACCCAATAAATTGTGCAATATGTTTCTGTGTTTACATTCACTAAGGGAATGTATAGTGAAAACATTGCTGCTAACATTCACATTTAACACATGAATACACTGGTAAACATTGCTGCTAACATTCACATTTAACACATGAATACACTGGTAAATATTTTTGAAACAATGTAGATTGCCAACAATTGAAAAATTAAGTTTTTATTTTGAAGGCTGCCAGCAAGTATATGTTCCAACATGAACAGTGTCACAACATGATAAAATAATAGCATCATCATCAGCTACACTTTAAAACAAAACAACATCATGAGGCTAACAATGAAAGACAATTATCAACACATATTTTGTATGGAATCTAGATAAAATGGTAAATTATATGTGATTCTTCTTCATATATCTTCATAAATCCTGATTATATTTAAAGGAAGCAGCAGTCATCTTGAGCTTGTTGACATCTCCATAGAGTTTGTCCTCAAATTAAAGCGTCTGTAAACGAAAATAATTGTCTCAGTTCTGCATATTTCTGACACCTCCTGCAACAATTGTTTGGCCGTCATTTGACCAAATCCACAGTTATGTTCGTCAGTACCTGCTGTCTGTAGTTTACTGAAGAAGTGCTATTTCAGGGTGTTATGCCCTGTGCGCTGGCCTCCATGGCGAAGGGATTACGGACGCGATTTGTAATCCTGTATACCAGTGTTCGAAACACAACTGCGCGCAATTTGGCAGCAGACCGCATTGTGTTGGTTTTGCATTGGTACCAGTGCTGGTCGTTCAGAAAGCAATAGCAAACTACTAAAAGTAAACTTGCCAACAGATCACAATAGCAGAAATGCTGGTGTTGACTGCGATGTCCTATAAAGGATATGAATAAAAAATGTCCTGTGTGGAGTCTGAATATTGCTATTTGTTCACTTGGGTTGAGTTGATCATAAGCATCATCTTTTTTGGTGGTTTGGAGAATACATGATTTAAATAGATTACCAGTGTTTTAAATGACCAGAAATTACATCCCAACAGTAGACTGTAACTGATACAATTATATCAAATAATAGATTGTCATTCATTCATTCAGTAGCATGTCCTTTGCAGAAATTCACTCCCATAATAATCATCTGGAAAGCTTCTCGGTCATAAGCAAGATGTCCTGCATCCGATACACCCGTCTGGAGATCATCTGCCACATCCTGCACCCATCTTGTCTTTGACCTGCCTCTTCCTCTCCAACATGAACACTGCATGTAAGGCATATGTCCAACATGAACACTGTCAGCTAGCATATGTCCAACATGAACACTGTCAGCTAGCATATGTCCAACATGAACACTGTCAGCTAGCATATGTCCAACATGAACACTGTCAGCTAGCATATGTCCAACATGAACACTGTCAGCTAGCATATGTCCAACATGAACACTGTAGGCTAGCATATGTCCAACATGAACACTGTAGACTAGCATATGTCCAACATGAACACTGTAGGCTAGCATATGTCCAACATGAACACTGTAGGCTAGCATATGTCGAACATGAACACTGTCAGCTAGCATATGTCCAATATGAACACTGTAGGTAAGCATATGTCCAACATGAACACTGTCAGCTAGCATATGTCCAACATGAACACTGTAGGTAATCATATGTCCAACATGAACACTGTAGGCTAGCATATGTCCAACATGAACACTGTAGGCTAGCATATGTCGAACATGAACACTGTCAGCTAGCATATGTCCAATATGAACACTGTAGGTAAGCGTATGTCCAACATGAACACTGTCAGCTAGCATATGTCCAACATGAACACTGTCAGCTAGCATATGTCCAACATGAACACTGTCAGCTAGCATATGTCCAACATGAACACTGTAGGCTAGCATATGTCCAACATGAACACTATCAACTAGCATATGTCCAACATGAACACTGTCAGCTAGCATATGTCCAACATGAACACTGTCAGCTAGCATATGTCCAACATGAACACTGTCAGCTAGCATATGTCCAACATGAACACTGTAGGCTAAGCATATGTCCAACATGAACACTGTCAGCTAGCATATGTCCAACATGAACACTGTCAGCTAGCATATGTCCAACATGAACACTGTCAGCTAGCATATGTCCAACATGAACACTGTCAGCTAGCATATGTCCAACATGAACACTGTCAGCTAGCATATGTCCAACATGAACACTGTCAGCTAACATATGTCCAACATGAACACTGTAGGCTAGCATATGTCCAACATGAACACTGTAGGCTAGCATATGTCCAACATGAACACTGTAGGTAAGCATATGTCCAACATGAACACTGTAGGTAAGCATATGTCCAATATGAACACTGTAGGTAAGCATATGTCCAACATGAACACTGTAGGTAAGCATATGTCCAACATGAACACTGTCAACTAGCATATGTCCAACATAAACACTGTCAGCTAGCATATGTCCAACATGAACACTGTAGGCTAGCATATGTCCAACATGAACACTGTAGGCTAGCATATGTCCAACATGAACACTGTAGGCAAGCATATGTCCAACATGAACACTGTAGGCTAGCATATGTCCAACATGAACACTGCCAGCAAGCATTTGTCCAACATGAACACTGTCAGCTTGCATATGTCCAACATGAACAGTGTCAGCTAGCATATGTCCAACATGAACACTGTCACAACCAATCAACCATCCGCTTGAGAAATATATACATAAAAACTGATCAATGTTCACAAAGGATAAGGGAAAGAGGTAGCGATAACAATGCACTAAACTTCATTCACTTGTCTTCTATGAGCTTCAAACTATATAAATTTTTAATCTCTTAGACACTGCCTCAAGTTATTCCTTCTTCTGTTGATTGTTGCTTTCCCATGATGTTTGGTGTAATATATCCAAACAAAAGTACACTACGTATGCTGTATAAAATATTCTGTATTTATCAATTCCAGTGTGAGTGCCAAGCAACTTACATAGGTAGACTGGAATGACAACAAACTGAGTAGCTGAACATTTACCAGCGTTGGTGGGAAAGAGAGTTAATTAGTCTTCAGGAATCCCTGTGCAGTTGACAGGTCATAATACGCAGAGCTGTGCCATCTCACAACAAGTGCATAATAGCATCCAGAAAGTTAACAAAGAAAAGGCATTTCATATGGTATATTCATATGAGTAATAATTCATTTATTCAAAACAATGTTTTCCCGTGATGAATTTCAATAACGAAGACACAAACAATAGATTGCACGATTTATTGTCTGGCATATTTTGCTGCATCTCGTCAGGTACATACTGCAGAAATCACACAACTTACGTGAATTAATTAGATAAATCCTTCAAACTGAAATATACACATGTTCGCACAGTAATGTCGATTGTCTACCATGGTAATTTTAAACTGACTAACATGTCTTTCTGCTTACACAAAGACGGCTTAAGAAGGTTGATTAGGATAGCTTCAGCAAACTTTAACAATCGACTACTTTGTGTGTTGAACAACACACGGAAGGCACTGTCTCTTTCAACCACGTGACCACTCTCGAGCACATGTCTCCCGACCGATGAAGCCAGACTTTTCCGGTGTGTCGGCCTGCCTAGGCTACCATCTTCTGTGTGTAGTATCTTGTCCAACCAATTCGGAATATGTTCCGAAACCCTGCAACATAACTGTCGCTCAGTTCTGCCTATGTAGATGGCCTCGCATCTGCATGTAAATTGGTAAATACAATTTGATTTGGCATACAAAGCTACAGGTTCTTTTACTGCTGGGACTGGGATTGGTGTTTCTGTACCTGATGACTAGAGCTGCAGCACAGAATGTTCGCTCGACTGCTGTGGTGAGCCGGTCCCGTAGATGTTGCATTACGTCATCTCCTCGGAAGGTTAGCTGGATGAATACTTTGAGTTTAGGGACTGTAGTTACTTCTGATTTCGGTTTGGGCTGTTGGCAGTGGCGCTTTATAAATCCTGTGGAGTACCCATTCAGGTTTAAGGCATTCTTCAGAGTTTTAAATTCCTCTGTCAGTGTGTCCTGGGTGCATATCTTCCTAGCACGGTCAAACAGGGTCCGTACTAAGCCCCGTTTGTACTGGACAGGTGCGAAGCTCTGAAAATTTAAGTATTGGCCAGTCCATGTTTCTTTGCGGTACACCGATCTTTGAATTGTGCCATCTGCTCTACGTCTCATTAGGATATCTAGAAACGGCAACGCTTCGTTGTGTTCGCGTTCCATAGATAAAGAGATGTTTATATGTGTCTCGTTCATTGTGGCCTGGAACGACGTTGCTTTGTAGCTCGTCTGTGGTGATAATTAGTATATCGTCCACGTAACGACGGTAAAAGGCCAAGTTATTGATTTCTGAGGATCTCTTTTCTTCTAAGTGTGCCATGAAGATGTCCGCCTAGAATAGGTCCAAGTGGGCTCCCCATGGCCACTCCGTCAATTTGGCGATATGACTTGTTTAGAAAGTTGAATTGTATGTTGGCAGTACATAATTTTAATAGCCTCTCTAGAATAGCTGATGGTATGCCTAGTTTTAGTTGTTTGTCTCTAATGCGTTCGCTAATTATATTCACGGTCTCATCTAATGGAACGTTGGTGAATAAAAAAGCAATATCCATGCATGCCATGTGTTTGTTGTTTATGTCCATCGTATCCAATAATTCCACCAGTTCGAATGTTTCGAAAATTACCGTGGTAGACAATCGACATTACTGTGCGAACATGTGTATATTTCAGTTTGAAGGATTTATCTAATTAATTCACGTAAGTTGTGTGATTTCTGCAGTATGTACCTGATGAGATGCAGCGAAATATGCCAGGCAATAAATCGTGCAATCTATTGTTTGTGTCTTCGTTATTCAAATTCATGTATTCACTTCATATCATATACAACTCTGCAGTATGCACCTGACTAGATGCATCGAAATATGCCACCCAATAAATTGTGCAATATGTTTGCGGCTTCTGTGTTTACATTCACTAAGGGAATGTATAGTGAAAATATTGCTGCTAACATTCACATTTAACACATGAATACACTGGTAAACATTGCTGCTAACATTCACATTTGACACATGAATACACTGGTAAACATTGCTGCTAACATTCAAATTTAACACATGAATACACTGGTGAACATTTTTGAAACAATGTAGATTACCAACAATTGAAAAATTAAGTTTTTATTTTGAAGGCAGGCTGCCAGCAAGTATATGTCCAACATGAACAGTGTCACAACATGATAAAATAATAGCATCATCATCAACTACACTTTAAAACAAAACAACATCACGAGGCTAACAATGAAAGACAATTATCAACACATATTTTGTATGGAATCTAGATAAAATGGTAAATTATATGTGATTCTTCTTCATATATCTTCATAAATCCTGATTATATTTAAAGGAAAGAGCAGTCATCTTGAGCTTGTTGACATCTCCATAGAGTTTGTCCTCAAATGAAAGCGTCTGTAAACCAAAATAATTGTCTCTGTTCTGCATATTTTTGACACCTCTGCAACAATTGTTTGGCCGTCATTTGACCAAATCCACAGTTATATTCGTCAGTACCTGCTGTCTGTAGTTTACTGAAGAAGTGCTATTTCAGGGTGTTATGCCCTGTGTGCCGGTCTCCGTGGCGAAGGGATTACGGAAGCAATGGCAAACTACTAAAAGTAAACTTGCCAACAGATCACAATAGCAGAAATGCTGGTGTTGACTGTGATGTCCTATAAAGGATATGAATAAAAAATGTCCTGTGTGGAGTCTGAAGATTGCTATTTGTTCACTGGGGTTGAGTTTATCATAAGCATCATCTTTTTTGGTGGTTTGGAGAATACATGATTTAAATAGATTACCAGTGTTTTAAATGACCAGAAATTACATCCCAACAGTAGACTGTAACTGATACAATTATATCAAATATTGTCATTCATTCATTCAGTAGCATGTCCTTTGCAGAAATTAACTCCCATAATAATCATCTGGAAAACTTCTCGGTCATAAGCAAGACATCCTGCATCCGATACACCCGTCTGGAGATCATCTGCCACATCCTGCACCCATCTTCTCTTTGACCTGCCTCTTCCTCTCCAACATGAACACTGTAGGCTAGCATATGTCCAACATGAACACTGTAGGCAAGCATATGCCCAACATGAACACTGTAGGCTAGCATATGTCCAACATGAACACTGTCAGCTAGCATATGTCCAACATGAACACTGTCAGCTAGCATATGTCCAACATGAACACTGTAGGTAAGCATATGTCCAACATGAACACTGTCAGCTTGCATATGTCCAACATGAACACTGTAGGCTAGCATATGTCCAACATGAACACTGTAGGCTTGCATATGTCCAACATGAACACTGTAGGCTAGCATATGTCCAACATGAACACTGTAGGCTAGCATATGTCCAACATGAACACTGTAGGCTAGCATATGTCCAACATGAACACTGTAGGCTAGTATATGTCCAACATGAACACTGTCAGCTAGTATATGTCCAACATGAACACTGTCAGCTAGCATATGTCCAACATGAACACTGTCAGCTAGCATATGTCCAACATGAACACTGTCAGCTAGTATATGTCCAACATGAACACTGTCAGCTAGTATATGTCCAACATGAACACTGTCAGCTAGTATATGTCCAACATGAACACTGTCAGCTAGCATATGTCCAACATGAACACTGTCAGCTAGTATATGTCCAACATGAACACTGTCAGCTAGTATATGTCCAACATGAACACTGTCAGCTAGTATATGTCCAACATGAACACTGTCAGCTAGTATATGTCCAACATGAACACTGTCAGCTTGCATATGTCCAACATGAACACTGTAGGCTTGCATATGTCCAACATGAACACTGTAGGCTAGCATATGTCCAACATGAACACTGTCAGCTAGTATATGTCCAACATGAACACTGTCAGCTAGCATATGTCCAACATGAACACTGTCAGCTAGCATATGTCCAACATGAACACTGTCAGCTAGCATATGTCCAACATGAACACTGTCAGCTAGCATATGTCCAACATGAACACTGTAGGCAAGAATATGTCCAACATGAACACTGTCAGCTAGTATATGTCCAACATGAACACTGTCAGCTAGTATATGTCCAATATGAACACTGTCAGCTAGTATATGTCCAACATGAACACTGTAGGCAAGAATATGTCCAACATGAACACTGTCAGCTAGTATATGTCCAACATGAACACTGTCAGCTAGTATATGTTCAACATGAACACTGTCAGCTAGTATATGTCCAACATGAACACTGTCAGCTAGTATATGTCCAACATGAACACTGTAGGCTAGCATATGTCCAACATGAACACTGTCAGCTTGCATATGTCCAACATGAACACTGTCAGCTAGCATATGTCCAACATGAACACTGTCAGCTTGCATATGTCCAACATGAACACTGTAGGCTAGTATATGTCCAACATGAACACTGTCAGCTAGTATATGTCCAACATGAACACTGTCAGCTAGTATATGTCCAACATGAACACTGTCAGCTTGCATATGTCCAACATGAACACTGTCAGCTAGCATATGTCCAACATGAACACTGTCAGCTTGCATATGTCCAACATGAACACTGTAGGCTAGCATATGTCCAACATGAACACTGTCAGCTAGCATATGTCCAACATGAACACTGCAGACAAGCATATGTCCAACATGAACACTGTCAGCTAGTATATGTCCAACATGAACACTGTCAGCTAGTATATGTCCAACATGAACACTGTCAGCTAGTATATGTCCAACATGAACACTGTCAGCTAGTATATGTCCAACATGAACACTGTAGGCAAGCATATGTCCAACATGAACACTGTCAGCTAGCATATGTCCAACATGAACACTGTAGGCAAGCATATGTCCAACATGAACACTGTCAGCTAGTATATGTCCAACATGAACACTGTCAGCTAGCATATGTCCAACATGAACACTGTCAGCTAGTATATGTCCAACATGAACACTGTCAGCTAGTATATGTCCAACATGAATACTGTCAGCTAGTATATGTCCAACATGAACACTGTCAGCTAGTATATGTCCAACATGAACACTGTCAGCTAGTATATGTCCAACATGAACACTGTCAGCTAGTATATGTCCAACATGAACACTGTCAGCTAGTATATGTCCAACATGAACACTGTCAGCTAGTATATGTCCAACATGAACACTGTCAGCTAGTATATGTCCAACATGAACACTGTCAGCTAGTATATGTCCAACATGAACACTGTCAGCTAGTATATGTCCAACATGAACACTGTAGGCTAGCATATGTCCAACATGAACACTGTCAGCTAGCATATGTCCAATATGAACACTGTCAGCTAACACTTAACCTCTTTAGAATGAGTTTTTGACAAATTAAATACAAATGAGGAAGTTAACCCAGTACAGACTATATAATCTGTTAACTTGTTCTTGTAGATGTGATAAGTAATGTCAGACTGAACAGATGTGTGATCAATACTGCCAGACTGGGTCACTGTGGTGATGTGTGATAAGTGATGTCAGACTGAACAGATGTGTGATCAATACTGCCAGACTGGCTCACTGTGGTGCTGTGTGCACCAGCTGTGCCTGTGCCACCATCTGATGAAACATGGAGTGACTGTTTTCCAGCAGCACTGATGGGGGATCAAACTCCACAATCCTGCCTTGGTCCAGCACTAAGATTCTGAAATAAGAGTTAGATTCTTATTGTTCTGTAAATGATGAGTGTATCAGATTCTGAGATGAATTTGCTTTTACAATGTAAATGCTAACCACCATATGGTGTTTTGAATATTTCATATATGTTTGTTCAGAATGTTTTGTTTTCTGTAATTGTCTCTATGCCATGATCCAATACTAAGTTAGGAGTTAAAATCCTGCTGTCATGAACTCTGAGGTGAAGTAGTTACACCATTAAAAGGTCACAGGTTTGGTTTTGCACTCCGTCATTCCATTCGTGAATGCAATTATTTTGGAGACCCCCTGGAGGTTGTCACTGGAGATACAGAGTTTGAATGTCACTGAAGATACAGAGTTTGAATGTCACTGGAGATACAGAGTTTGAAATGTTTGTGATGCTTTTGGCAGGAAGCTAGCTGCACCATAGAAAGAGAATGAACTATATGGAAAATTAACCTGGTGTAATGACATTGATCTCCTTCCCTTTTAAAAAAAAATCATTTTCTCTCTGGGGCAGAAGGAGTACGAGCAATAACTGTCAGAGACATGAAAATTTCAAGTAATAACTGTCTAGGACAGATGGAGTTTAAGTAATAACTGTGTGGAACATGAGGAGTCCAAATAATAACTGTCTGAGACATGGGGAGTCAGCAATAACTGTCTGAGACATGAAGATTTCAAGTAATAATTGTCTGGGACAGGTGGAGTTTAAGTAATAACTGTCTGGAACATGAGGCGTTCAAATAATAACTTTCTGAGACATGGGGAGTCAGCAATAACAGTCTGAAACATGAGGAGTCAGCAATAACTGTCTGAGACATGAGGAGTCAGTAATAACTGTTTGGGACAGGTGGAGTTTAAGTAATAACTGTCTGGAACATGAGGCGTTCAAATAATAACTTTCTGAGACATGGGGAGTCAGCAATAACTGTCTGAGACATGGGGAGTCAGCAATAACTGTCTGAGACATGAGGAGTCAGTAATAACTGTCTGAGACATGAGGAGTCAGTAATAACTGTTTGGGACAGATGGAGTTTAAGTAATAACTGTCTGGAACATGAGGAGTCCAAATAATAACTGTCTGAGACATGAGGAGTCAGTAATAACTGTCTGAGACATGGGGAGTCTGGGACAGAAGGCAGCTTCTGCTGTCATGTATCTTCCAATGAATCATGGGGTCATGATCACCTCACACCAGGGCCTCCTTTCTGTAAACTTGTTCACAACTGGTTGGATTCTGCAGTTGACATTGGCTTCAGGAAAAGGTAGCCAACCTCATGCTAACCCTCCTGAATTGTCTCTTATGACACTCTTTGCAGATTGTAGTGTTACTATTGTTAGCTTTTCTTATGGACCCTGATAGTACATGGGTGATACTTCTATTGGTATTCTCCTTCTGCGACTCTTTTATCCCCCATTGGAGCCTTGGCCCTTGACCAACTCCATTCAAGCTGTCTACCCTTTTCTATCTCCTGCAGCTTCCTCATGTCCTCTCCATATTATTCATCTCTGTCTCTCGTACTTTTCTCCATGTGTTTTCTCATCTTTCTCTATTTCTTTTGGGGAGCGGCTGTAGTGTAGTGGCTGGACACTCGCCTGCAAGCCATGTGGTGGATTTGAATTCTAAACAATTGACCTGGGAGCTCCCAGGTCAACCCAGCCTAAAATGAGCACCAGGAAATGTTTTGGGAAGTAAAGGCAGCCAGTGTGATACTGACACCATGACCGAACGAATAGATCTGGCTACATCTGCTCATTGAGCCTCAGGTGTGTAGAATGGACCTTTTCTTACTTCCTTTTTCACTAAGGAACCTATGTAAATTATACTACTGTGATATTCCTGTGGTAGTTGGTTGGATGTCTAGTCTTCTAGGATAAGGGCAAAGAAATGTAAAGTGTGTTTGTGAATGCTGCACAATTTAAAGTAGCGTAGTAGTGGAAAATCATAAACAGTAGACCATAGTTGGCCGTTGTCCCCAGAAAACATGTTCATATTTAACCACAAACTGAAATGATGAACACTGAGATGGTAGAATTAGATGAAGTTAGAGGTATTTGCCTGAGGAACTCAAATACAGTGTCTCTGAAGGCCATGGGCAACAGGGTTCATGCAGTTAATAAAAACATACAAACCACAACTGCCTTGTGGAAGATCCTGTAAAAAGAAAGGCTAGGGCAACAAACCCCAACAAAAACTGTGGACAGGCAGAGCCCTAAGTCTAGGAAGGCAATTTGTCAATGGGAGGAGGAGTCCAGAAACAAAACCTCAACTGTTGAAGTCAGAAGATGTTCTAGTCCCAAGCCAGGACTAGAAAATGGATGTCAATGCACTACAATGATTGCTATGCACTATCCTGTTTGTGAGCAATGTTGGAATAGGCACATAGCAAATATTGATCTCAGAAGAAGAATCTCATCTTATCTCATCTCATCATGTTCCTCTTGTACCTTGCAGTGTCGAGGTGAAGTATAAACAGCAGGAGAGTCCTGTAAAAACAAAGGCTAGGGCAACAAACCCCAACAAAGACTGGACAGTCAGATCCCTAAGACAAGGAAGGCAATTTACCAGTGGCAGGAGGAATCCTGAAACAAAACGCTTATGGGCTTCATGTATCGATATTCCTATGGACTCTGTTATTCCCTGCATACATCGTTTATGTGGTCGACCTCTTCCTCTGTTTCCCTCTGGTCTGTACATCATCATCAGAAGAATAATAATACAAAAGCATGCTGCAATATTCAAGAATATAAAATCATAATACATACTTGTCATAATCCAAAATAGTATTGAGTCGGTGAGCAATAGTCAGCACAGTACAGGATTCAAACTCAGACTTTATGGTTTTCTGTATGAGCTCATCTGTTTTCACATCTACTGCGGCAGTGGCCTCATCCAGTACTAGAATTCTGGTCTTCCTCAACAAAGCTCTACCCAGACAGATGAGCTGTCGCTGACCAATACTGAGGGTACACAATAAGTCTAGGTAACCCAAGGAAATGAAAATATACACATGTTATATATAACTACTCATAGCTTTATTTGGTGGGGTCAGCAGTTACCTTCCTCACTACTATAGTTTTCATTAGTTCACAGTAAAGTCATATTTTTAACTATGTGACACATTGCTTAAAACTGCTAATAATAACTAATAACACCATGAATCCCAACCATTGCATGTTGTGTTCTTTTACTTTTTACATTTAGTTTGAGAATAAAAAAGAAATCCCGATTCCCAAGTGGCTACTTCCAAAATAAAGCACTCAAGGTTTCTCACAGCGGTTATATCCCCACTTGGGAATCTGCTGTGAACACTTATGAGTCTCAGACTTCCCAGTATGGGAATCTCACATCTGCAGAGGCATGGCAATCCTTGGCATGTTGGCTAAGCAAAGATCCAGTCCGTGGTTAGGCTGCACCACAAAAAGGTGCCCCAAAGTGTTGGCCTGGTCCTGATCTTGCAAACTCAGTGGCCCTCATTCTCAGGACCATTAACCGTTTTTTTCTTTTGCATTCGCTCGCTTCGAACTTAATCCTAGTCCATAGACATGCAACTTCTTCTATTGTACTGGATTGATTTTTTGCATGTGGATTAGCTTTCCCTATTACCAGTGTCCCTCGCCATCAGGCGAACCCACTCTGACTTCTGAGGTACTTGTATTTTATGTCCACAAGTCAAGGATGAGAAGTCAACATTTTAGTCTAACTGACCAATGTAGGGGTTGAACCCGCTACCTCATCATCAGCACACCAAGTGTTTAAGATCTTCTTATCCATTCGGCCATGCAAACCTCCAGGACCAATCACAAACCTGGGGCTGTGTGGTATGCCCAAATGCAGGTACACCAAGATGTACTTCTTTCTGCACCTGGCTGAGGGACATCCTGGAAACATATACTATTCTGGCTAACAATGGAATGATCAACCATGATATTCCCAGTGTTGAAACTTGTCACTGCAGATGGCCAGCCCACGGATCGTGTCGATGTTATTAACATCCTTAAAGACATGTTGAGAACAGAAGACTTTGACGTCAGTGAATTCACATCACTGTCCATGATGAAAGACTTGGGAATAAGATTTGGCACTGCCAGACACGAGAGGTACATCGGGAAAACGAGGTGTCTTGTTAATCAACACAGAACTGGCACTATTAGCCACCGAACGCTGATGCATATGCTCGGGGGAGGATCTGAGCACCTATGGACCTGTCCGGAGTGCAATGAAGATGCCCCAACTGATAACTGAAACTTGTCAAAGACTGGAATCTTCACTTGACAGTCACAATTCCCCGTAATAATGGTAGGTGAGCAACACCCATGTCTTGTACACTCTATGTGGAAAACTCACAAAATCAGAATGAGTGTGTTTACCAGGATAGAACTAAGTCCTCATCAGGTCTTCAATTCTTCATTTCATAAAACAAGTGGACAGGTCAGTTGAACAGGGTGGGAGGGTGGGAGGGTGGGAGGGTGGGGGGTTGGTAGGAGGACGGTTGAGAAAGACAGCGGAGCTTCTGCAAATGCTATAAGCAGTTTAACCACTGAGGTCATGACAATAACAAAGGTTATAGTGTGGCTGGAGACACAAACATTCACCCGAGCATGTTTTCTCTGAGACACCATGGGCATGCTTAGGAAGATCAGGATGGGCTGGACTAGAAGACAATGGCTGGGATCTCTGAGGAGGTCATGACTGACCAATATCTGTGTCATTGTTGTGCTAGGGCAAGAGGAAACAAACGAGCAGGTAGGCTTGCAGACGTAGCTATTATTGTGAGTGGATGAGCAATGGGATGGACAGACATCATGAACACCCTCAGGGAGGCAGGATGAGTAAATGACTCCAGAGATGGACGTGAATCTGCAACTTTCACCAGACTGCAAGAACATCATATCAAAAGGGGTGAGGCTAGTAATAAGTGCCATGCACAAAGACACAGAACAATAGTCAACCAACACAGAACTCGTGTCATCAGTCACTATACACTGAGGGAGATATCAAACAGGGAATCAGAGCTCTTATGGACTAAAAACTTTAAGTGCAATGAGGATGATCTGTAGACTAACTAACTGACTGACACACCTCAAATTGTCTCCTCCTTCTCCGACCACAAAGTCCAGACCCTCAGGTAAAGTTTCCACAAAATCTTTCAAGTGGCAGTGTTCTATAGACTTCCAAATGTCATCATCAGTAAACTGCTCAAATGGGTCAAAGTTTGACCTCAGGCTGCCAGTGAAAAGAACTGGGTCCTGAAATAATATGATAATACATGAATCCAAAAGGTTCAAAATTCTTGAAAGTATGTTTGCATGAACAGTGAAGCAGAAACAACAGTTCAAGTGTCTGGGATGACTGCTGTAGACAAACAGTGAAGAAGAAACAACAGTTCAATTATTTGGGATACATTTTTATAGATAGACAGTGAAGGAGAAATAACAGTTCAAGTAGCTGGGATACATTTATTTAGATGGAAAGTGAAACAGAAACAACTCCAATATCTGGAATGTATGCTTACAGATAGACAATAAAGGAAAACAGTTCAAGTAGCAAGGACATATGTTTCTTGACCAAAAGTGAAACAGAAACAATTCCAATATCTGGGATGTATGCTTACAGACAGACAGTAAAGGAAAACAGTTCAAGTAGCTGCGACGTATGTTTATAGACCAAAAGTGAAACAGAAACAATTCCACTATCTGGGATGTATAATGACACATAGATAGACAGTAAAGGAAAACAGTTCAAGTAGCTGGGACGTATGTTTACTTATGGGCAACATCTTTTCTTCCAGTCTGTCTCTGCCTCTTCTTCCACTGATCTTTCCAGTCATCATGTTTTCCAATGTCTCTCTTCTCATCATATGACCAAACAATATTGTTTGTCTCATTCTTATCATTATATATAATGTTCTAATTTCATTAGCCTCTTCCAGGAATTCGTTATTAGTTACTCTGGCTGTATGAAGTATTTGCAACATTTATCTCAGAAGTCACATCTCCACTGCTTTCAAGCTCTTCCTAATTTGTTCATGCATGTACACTGACAGTGATTTATAGTCAAACTATAGCTTTCTAAGTTAATGTCTTCTAATGTTCTATTGATTTCCTTGTATCTTGTGTCTCCATGTATGACCAGTGCCTAATGCCAATTAACTAACAGTCTGACAATGTTCATATCTTCTTCTTTTCCCTTGTAGGATTGCCAATAGATCTTCATTAATGTATATTCAATTTCTCCTTTTGCTTTATTATTTATTTCTTCTTCTCTGCATTTGTATGAAAATCAGTCAATGCCTACCTAATTTTTAATATATTGCTTCCTTTCTTTCAAACGTATTCTGATCAAATTTTATTGTTACTCAATGCTCATTAATTTATTAATACATTTCTGGTGTGCTCTATATTATCTGTTTCTTCTCCCTTCTATCATTTTTCCTTTATAGCTTCTTTTCAAAATGGTGACATGGTGAAATATCATCACTAGAATCACTCCAAAACACCAAAGACTTCAATATGTGGAGATACATGGAGAAATATCATCACTAGAATCACTCCAGAACACGAAGGACTTCAATATGTGGAGATACATGGAGAAATATCATCACTAGAATCATTCCAGAACACCAAGGACTTCAATATGTGGAGATACATGGAGAAATATCATCACTAGAATCGCTCCAGAACACCAAGGACTTCAATATGTGGAGATACATGGAGAAATATCATCACTAGAATCGCTCCAGAACACCAAGGACTTCAATATGTGGAGATACATAGAGAAATATCATCACTAGAATCACTCCAGAACACCAAGGACTTCAATACGTGGAGATACATGAAGAAATATCATCACTAGAATCACTCCAGAACACCAAGGACTTCAATATGTGGAGATACATAGAGAAATATCATCACTAGAATCGCTCCAGAACACCAAGGACTTCCATATGTGGAGATATATCAATGCCCATGCCATATGGCAGGGCACATGATGACAATTTTCTGTCCCCATTCATCATCATCATCATCAAGTGGCATCTCCGCAGTGAAGGCTGGTAGTAATGGATCCCCATCACTTTCTATCTTAGGTCTTCAATTCACCTCTTCAGTGAGTGCTAATCAATACCCGAGTTAATCAAGCCAGCACCTACCTGTGGCAGTATCTTTCTTCAATTCACCTCTTCAGTGAGTGCTAATCAATACCCGAGTTAATCAAGCCAGCACCTACATGTGGCAGTATCTTTCTTCAATTCACCTCTTCAGTGAGTGCTAATCAATACCAGAGTTAATCAAGCCAGCACCTACCTGTGGCAGTATCTTTCTTAAATTTGCCTCTTCAGTGAGTGCTAATCAATACCCGAGTTAATCAAGCCAGCACCTACCTGTGGCAGTTTTTTTTTTTTTTTTTTTTTTTTTTTCCCGCGTTTCCATCCTGTTTCAGGATATTGCGGTCAACACCAGCATCTTTCAGCTGTATGTTGATTCCTAGGCTAGATTACGCTCATCAGCACGCCACGACTTTCTGAGCGACCGGCTCCATACTCTCATAAGTCACTTTTGCGATTTGAACCACTGCTAATTCTCGTCGCGTCACGTGACGAGAGTATTCGGGGTTAGCGGAGAAAGCTGCTAACCCCTCGGCCATGGAGCCGGCTCCTACCTGTGGCAGTATCTTTCTTAAATTCACCTCTTCAGTGAGTGCTAATCAATACCCGAGTTAATCAAGCCAGCACCTACCTGTGGCAGTATCTTTCTTCAATTCACCTCTTCAGTGAGTGCTAATCAATACCCAAGTTAATCAAGACAGCACCTACCTGTGGCAGTATCTTTCTTCAATTCACCTCTTCAGTGAGTGCTAATCAATACCCGAGTTAATCAAGCCAGCACCTACCTGTGGCAGTATCTTTCTTCAATTCACCTCTTCAGTGAGTGCTAATCAATACCCGAGTTAATCAAGACAGCACCTACCTGTGGCAGTATCTTTCTTCAATTCACCTCTTCAGTGAGTGCTAATCAATACCCGAGTTAATCAAGCCAGCACCTACCTGTGGCAGTATCTTTCTTCAATTCACCTCTTCAGTGAGTGCTAATCAATACCCGAGTTAATCAAGCCAGCACCTACCTGTGGCAGTATCTTTCTTCAATTCACCTCTTCAGTGAGTGCTAATCAATACCCGAGTTAATCAAGCCAGCACCTACCTGTGGCAGTATCTTTCTTCAATTCACCTCTTCAGTGAGTGCTAATCAATACCCGAGTTAATCAAGCCAGCACCTACCTGTGGCAGTATCTTTCTTAAATTCACCTCTTCAGTGAGTGCTAATCAATACACGAGTTAATCAAGCCAGCACCTACCTGTGGCAGTATCTTTCTTAAATTCACCTCTTCAGTGAGTGCTAATCAATACCCGAGTTAATCAAGCCAGCACCTACCTGTGGCAGTATCTTTCTTAAATTCACCTCTTCAGTGAGTGCTAATCAATACCCGAGTTAATCAAGCCAGCACCTACCTGTGGCAGTATCTTTCTTAAATACACCTCTTCAGTGAGTGCTAATCAATACCCGAGTTAATCAAGCCAGCACCTACCTGTGGCAGTATCTTTCTTCAATTCACCTCTTCAGTGAGTGCTAATCAATACCCGAGTTAATCAAGCCAGCACCTACCTGTGGCAGTATGGTCAACTTCTGCCTCAGCTCATACAGTCCCAGCTTGGCTATGTCCAGGCCATCAATAATCACTTTCCCCTGGCAAGGCTCGATCAGACGAAACAACACAAGCATCAAAGATGACTTGCCAGCGCCGGTTCTACCTACCACACCAATCTGTAAGTCCATACACACAAACTTGTGAATGTAAGCTTTATGTCAAGTAACAAAATTACAATGGTGTTAGTACTGTTAAAAAAAGTTAGTTGCAGTCAACACCAGCATTTTTTGCTATTGTTGATGTCTTGAAAAGTTTATGTTCAGTAGTTTGCCATTGCTTTCTGAATGACCAGCATCCAAACAAGCGCAACGCGGTCTGCTGCCAAATCGCACGCAGCTGTGTTTTGAACGTGGGTATGCGGGATCATGAACTGCATTCGTAACTTCTTCACGTACAGCGGTTAAATTGGTTACAATATGCTCTACATGATTTTGCAGTCAACCCCAGCATTTATTGGTGGTTTATGATTTACCAAGCAATGTTATGTTCAGTAGTTTGTCGTTGCATTCTGAACGGCCAATGCCTCAAACCATCAAATTCAAGGCAAAGTGATCTGCTTCCCAATTGCTAGTGCCCTATTTCGAACTCCCAGTTCAATATGTCAGGGAACTATGAAACTGCATTCCACTATCCCCTAGAGAAACTGATTGCAGTGGTGGATAATACTATTCTGACTATCTGAAGTTTGGTTCCTCTAGAACAGTGGTTCTCATCCGGTGGGGAATTCCCACCGAAAATTTTAGGGTTTCCATGGGGGGGGGGGGGGGGGGGGGGGGGGAATGGAGACCATTTCAAGATCGCGTTAATACAAGAACCGATTACTTGATGTTGTTTTTCCCTTCATACAGATATGTACGTCTCATCCTTCAAAAATTCATTTTATAAAGTAAGTAGACATACAAATCACGTTTTATGTGGATGTCTAGACTTGTTTTAGTATATGCTATTAAATTTACTTTCCATTTTTACGTATACTGTGTAGGGGTGGGGGGATTTTTTAGGTAGGAAATATGAAAGGGGGGCGGGAGGAGGGAGGGGGGGATGACATTCTGAAAATATGGTGAAGGGGGGCATGGGCCAAATTTTTTATAGGATGGGGGGAATGACGTTCTGAAAATATGGTGAAGGGGGGCACAGGCCAAAAAAGGTTGAGAACCACTGCTCTAGAAGCATGTTACCAGTATTGACAAAGAAAATGTATTCTGTGTGAATGTGTCTGTCCTTCTAATTACCTATCTCCTTGCATGTGTGTGTCTGTCAATTTCTTACCCTCCTGCCTGCTTGCATGCTTTTGGTGTGTGTGTTCTGTCCTGCTTGCATGTCTGTGTGTCTGTATGTCAACTTCCTTACCCGCTTGCTTACATACATGTGTGCATGCATGTGTGTATATACGTACATCTGCTTACCTACCTGCATGCATATGTGTGTATCTGTTTGTCTGCTTTTATGTGCCTCTCTGTCCATCTGTTTACCTGCTTGCATGTGTGGTGTCTGTCTGTTCAATTGCTAAACTGCTTGCATGCATGTATCTTTGTCTATCCATCAGCATACTCTGCTTGCATGTGTGTCTTTGTCTATCCATCAGCATACTCTGCTTGCATGCATGTATCTTTGTCTATCCATCAGCATACTCTGCTTGCATGCATGTATCTTTGTCTATCCATCCGCATACTCTGCTTGCATGTGTGTCTTTGTCTATCCATCAGCATACTCTGCTTGCATGTGTGTCTTTGTCTATCCATCAGCATACTCTGCTTGCATGCATGTATCTTTGTCTATCCATCAGCATACTCTGCTTGCATGCATGTATCTTTGTCTATCCATCAGCATACTCTGCTTGCATGTGTGTCTTTGTCTATCCATCAGCATACTCTGCTTGCATGCATGTTTCTTTGTCTATCCATCAGCATACTCTGCTTGCATGCATGTTTCTTTGTCTATCCATCAGCATACTCTGCTTGCATGTGTGTCTTTGTCTATCCATCAGCATACTCTGCTTGCATGTGTGTCTTTGTCAATTTCTGACAGCCCTGACTGTCTACATGCAATGGGTGTGTGTCTTTATCTGTCCTGCTTTTCTGTTTACAGGTGTATCTCTGTCTGTTCCCCTCCTTACCAGCTTGCTTACATGTGTGAGTGTGTGTGTATGCCTGTCTACTTTTCTTGACTCAGTTTATATCAAGCAATACACCATATGTTCCTTAACTACTCTGTACATCTCACACAGTCAATACCAAGAAACAAATGTGTTTGTTCACTACTCTGTATATCTCACACAGTCGAGACCAAGCAACGAACATGTTTATTCATTACTTCATACATCTCACACAGTTCGGATTTATGATATTAATATGGTGACACTTGACTCGAGACAAAGTCTGTACTTGCTATGTCTCTCAGGGAAAAATCCAAGGATATGCATGTTGACTGTCACTGTTGTAAGCTTGTTAGCTACATGTCTGTAACTGCTTTCGTCTGCATATAATATCAACTATTTCCATACTCCAGTGGTAACTGAGAAAATGCATCAATAGTTGTGTCACATGCCTGAAGCTGTTATGATATATCCCCTTTGTCCATCTTTAATGTCCCAATGATAGGTGCTTTTGAAGTTCTCTCTTTTCCTAGCACCCTTACAAAAAAGTATAGTTGCATGTCCTTTACAGGACGTAGCAGTCAACCCAAGAATTTTTTGGCTGTTCATGATTCCTGGGCAAGTTTACGTTCAGTAGTTTGCCATTGCTTTCTGAACGACCGGCATCCACACCATTTCATAAGAAACCAACACAGCTGTGTGAACGCAGGTGTGCAGGATTATGAACTGCGTCCTAAACCCTTTACCACAGAGCCGGTACCCTTACATAGCCTGGACATTAAATCCATACATGTTTCTGAAGGTCTGAAGCCTCAACAATTGGCAGGCACTTATGACACGGCCATCTATTCTAAATTTTCCAAAGCGTAAACAGAGAGTCAGAGACAATATTCACCTTTGTTATGAAGTATAGAAAAGTCTTTACAGTGGCAGCCTATATCTCCAATTTCATCATGTAGTGAGTTGCACTATAGCGTTTTGTCAAGCCTGTGGTTCTGTACTTCCTACTTCAACAAGTATTTTTTCAGGTTTGCTGTCCCTAGCCTTTGACTGTTCCTCATCTACCTACAAGGCAGCAGGTTTGTGTGTAGCTTCATCTGATTCATACTCCTTGACCTGTCCGATATTGGAGACCTTACGAGTATTTGCACTACTGTCAGCATGGGTCATGGGGTCATTAGAACATGTAAGCGCCTCTACTGCTACAAGGTGGATACACAGCAGAGGGGTGCTGGTATACAATGAGTTAATAATATTAGTTACAAGTCTATTGGTCTATTTTGTTTTCTTTACCTTTTCTCCATCATGTATGTCAAAGGTGACATTTTTGAGAACTAGGTCCAGGCCAGGCCGGTAGCGAACACAAACATCTTGGAAACTGATATCACCGGATCTGGGCCATTCAGCAGAATAGCCTGGACAATGAAGGAACCTCGGAGCCTGTGGAGTGATCAAGTTAACTGCAACAAACCGTTACAATTGAAACTAATGTAATAGTATGGAAAATGTGAGGAAAAGGTACAAATTTGTGGTCGAAAGTCAGCATGGCCGAATTGAAACAAATGCGTGTTCTTAAACATCCAGTGTGCTGATGCTGAGGTAAGGGGTTCAGCCACTACACCGGACAGTTGGACTAAAATTTTGACCTCTCATCCTTGAATTACAAGTACCTCTGAAGTCAGAATGGGTTAGCCTGATGGCAAAGGACACTGTTCATAGGGAAAGCTAATCCACACACAAAATTCAGTTTAGTGCTGCTAGAAGTAGTGTCTATGGACTACACTTGAGTTCAAAGTGAGTGAGCACCCCAAAAAATATTAGTGGTATTTTGTTGTTGTCATGAAACAAAACAGCTGATCTGCACATTGGCATGTGCATATGACGCGTACTTTTCGGGGGGATGCTATTTAGTGTTTTCCTTTGGATTTCATGTGATTTCCTATGGATTTCCTGCGAATAGTGTTTTCCTGTGGATTATGTGATGTTATTTTGTGCTCTTTTATTGGAAGTTTTCAAAAGAAGCCACGGAAGGCAGGTGGTGGATAAAATTTGAGGGCAGCCGACAGATATTCGTTGGTCATGGTCTCGAATTCATGACGGCAGGCAGAAGAGCTCTTCTTGAGTCAATGGCTGCGGTCTCCGACCAGTACGGTCACTGCCATAGAGGAAAGCAACGGCAAACTACCTCTTCAAAAGTGAATAGTATATCATGATTCGCTCAAAGACTGATCATCGCAAGACAAGGACAGAGATGTTAAAATTAGCAACATGGAACGTTAGGACGTTAAACAACGACGGAAAATTAGAGAACACAAAATAAGAAATTGAAAGGGAAAAAATTAATATTTTAGGTATGTGCGAAACGAGATGGACAGGATCAGGCATCAAGATAAATGACGATTTCAAGATTATTTATTCTGGAGGTGAAGATCGTCATAGGGGAGTGGCAATTATTTTGGACAGGAAAACATCAACATCTGTTCAAGGATATTGGGCCGTGTCGGACAGAGTTCTACTAGTTAAATTAAGTGGCAGACCTTTTAGCATAAATATTATTCAAGTATATGCACCAACTGGAGAATCCAGTGAAGATAGTGTAGAAGAATTTTATAATGACATAGAGGCTGACTTAAAGAAATGTAAAAATTCAGAAATAAACATCATAATAGGGGACTTCAATGCAAAAGTAGGAAATCAAGGGGATAGATACACAGTAGGAAACTATGGTTTAGGAGAGAGAAATGAAAGAGGATACAGACTCATGGAGTGGGCAAAAGAACAGGAAATGATTGTAGGAAACACCTGGTTTAAGCAACCCTAGAAGATTATGGACATGGAGGAGTCCTGATAGCAGGATTAGGAACCAGATTGACTACATTCTCATTAGCAGAAGATTTAGAAACGCGCTAACAGTAGCAAAAACAGTTCCCAGTGCTGATTGTTATAGTGACCACAGATTACTCACAGGAACATTGAGGATAAAGTTGAAGAAAGTCAAGTATATAACAGGAAACACTAAATATGATTTGTGTACATTGAGTAATGACAAGGAAATACAAAACAAATTCAACATAGAAGTACAGAACAGATTTGAAATATTGTTTGATCTAGAGATATTATTCCAGGATGTGGATGATCAATGGGAAACGTTGAAGAATTCAATCAATGTGGCTGCAGAAACAACTATTCCAAAATTAAAGAAGATGGGTTGTAAGAAATGGATGACTGAAGAAATTTTACACCTCATGGAAACAAGAAGACTCAACAAAAATAATTCTGTCAAATATGAAGAAATCCACAGACAAGTCAGAATATTATGTAAGGAGGCAAAAGAATCATGGCTTGAGGAAAAGTGCTTAGAAATTGAAAACCAACACAACAGTCAAAATACCAAATTAGTGCACAAAAGAATTCAGGAACTTACTAATAAAAGAACAAGTACATCAACAGGGTGTCTAAAAACTAAAGATGGCAAAATCATAATAGAAAAAGATCAGACTCTACATGTATGGACAGATTATGTGAAAAACCTGTATAATGATAACAGAGAGGAACAGTATGATATTAGATTTAATAATGAAGGACCACCAATTTTAAAGATGGAGGTTCACAATGTTCTTAAGCATATGAAAGCTGGCAAGGCCCCCGGTGCAGATAACATCACAACAGAAATGATTAAAGCTTTAGAAGAATTTGGACTAGAGCAAGTCACCAGACTACTGAACACATTATATGATACTGGAGATATTCCTTCTGAATTATGTAATTCTGTATTTATTGCTATCCCAAAGAAATCAGGAACCTTGGAATGTGATCAACATAGAACAATTAGTATAATGAGTCACATCACAAAGATCTTGTTACGAATTATCATGCAAAGAGTGAGGAAGAAAATACAACCTGAAATAGGGGAAGAACAATGTGGGTTTGTAGAAGGAAAGGGTACAGTAAATGCTGTGTATATGCTGCAAACAGTTATTGAACGTGCTATAGAAGCAAACAAGGATATACATATCTTTGCTTTATTGATTACACAAAGGCTTTTGATAGAGTTAGACATGTAAACATGGTGGATATGCTTGCAGATCTACAAATTGATGGGAAAGACATTAGTTAGTCTTTCCTCTTGAGCCTAAGGCGGCGCATAGGGCAGAAGTCCTGTCTCTCCATGCCTGGCGGTTCGCTGCTATCTGTTGTAGATCTTGGATATTTACTTGGCCATTGAATGAGCCTTCTCTAATGATGGTTCTACGCAGGGTCTCTCTTGGTCTTCCCCGTTTTCTTTTCCCTACCGGTGACCATATGAGGGCTTGGTAGGGGAGTCTTGTCTTGTCCATTCTGAGTACATGGCCGATGTAGTTCCAACGGCGTCTTCTTATGAAATTGGATACTGTATCTTGCTTAGTCTCTTGTCTTATTTGCGAATTGGTTCTGAAGTCTGTCCAGTGGATGTTTAGAAGTCTTCTAAGACATTTGTTCTCAAAATTGTCTAATTTTTTATCTAAAGCTACCGTTGATTTCCAACTTTCACATCCATACGTTAACACTGGAATCACACAAGAGTTGAAGATTTTAAGTTTTGTGTGTTTGCTGAGTGTCTTTGACTTCCAGATGTTTGACAGTTTATTGAAGGCACTAGATGCCAGTGCGATTCTAGATGATATTTCTGGTGTTGAGTCCCCTGTGGATGTCATTTTGCTTCCTAGGTATGTGAAGCTGTTGACTTTTTCAAGAACGTAGCTGTTCAATTTGGTCTCATCTGAACTGTTGGTAAGATCAATAGTCTTTGTTTTTGTGGTGTTAATTTGGAGACCAATTTGCCCTGAAACATTTTGGAGGTGGTTTATTTTCTCTTGGGCATCCGGATGTGTTGAACTCAAAAGCACTATGTCGTCGGCAAAGTCCAGGTCTTCTAGAATTTTGTCAACCCAATGGATACCCATATTTGTGTTGCTTGTGCATTTGCGCATGACCCAATCGATAGCTATTCCAAAAAGCATCGGTGATAAGACACAACCCTGTTTCACTCCTGTTTCGACTGAGAACCAGTCAGAGTTGCCTGTTTCTGTTCTTACGCAGCAACGTGTCTCTTTGTAGAAAGATTTTATGACGTTGGTATATTTGGTAGGAAAACCATAGATGTTAAGTAGATTCCAAAGTGAAGGACGGTGGATGCTGTCGAAGGCTTTTTGAAAGTCGACAAAGTTTGTGATTAATTTTGACTGGAATTCTACGGAGTCTTCAATGATTATTCTGAGGGTGAAAATGTGGTCTATGCATGACCGTTTTGGTCTGAAGCCTGCTTGTTCTTCTCTGAGCCTTTCATCTATCGCCTTTTTCAATCTCTCAAGTAACATGCTACAAAAAAGTTTTCCTGGTACTGACAATAGAGTGATACCACGCCAATTATTGCAATCAGACATATCGCCCTTTTTAGGCAGTTTGAAAATTACACCATCTTTCCACTGTTGTGGTGGGGATTCGCTTTGCCAGATTTCATTGATCAGCTGTAACAAACGTTGTAAGGTGTTCTCATCTGCTGCTTTGAGCATTTCTCCTGAGATTTCATCTTCACCAACAGCTTTGTTGTTCTTCAATTTTTTGGTGGCTGCTTTAATCTCTTCCATGGTGAATGACTCGCAGGAGGCATCCAGTGGGGGCATAGTAATTTCTCCATCCAGGTTCGGAACAGTGTCAGGCTGCGGTCTATTTAATATTTCTTTGAAATGTTCTGCCCATCGTTGCTTTTGAAGGTCATCGGATAACAGTTGATTGCCTTGTTTGTCTTTGATGGGTATATTTGGTGTAGGTGAGTGATTGCATAGTTGCTTCATGATATGGAATACGGCTCTGTTGTTTCCAGTTCTGGCAGCTGCTTCGGCGTCGGAGGCCAGGCTGTGAATAAAGTTCTGTTTGTCTTTTCGTGCGCTTGATTTCACCTCTTTATCCAACATAGAGTACTTTTGCTTATGGGTTTCATATGTAGATGTGTCTTTTGCAGAAAGAAGTGTTAGTTTTGCTTGTTTTCTTTCTTGTATCTTCGTCCAGGTGTTATCGCTTAGCCACTTCTTCTTCTGTCTTTGTACGTAGCCGACTGTGTTTGTTGCAGCATTTAGCAAGGTAGTTTTTAGGAAATTCCAATTTTCTTCAATGTTGTTTTTAATATTCGCACTGCTCGATA
This sequence comes from Cepaea nemoralis, assembly GCA_014155875.1. NCBI lineage: Eukaryota > Metazoa > Mollusca > Gastropoda > Stylommatophora > Helicidae > Cepaea > Cepaea nemoralis. The sequence continues at coordinate 533,336 of JACEFZ010014013.1, forward strand.
TACTTTCTTTGTTAGCATAGATGCTTTGTACCTCTGAATTGAATGCGAGTTGGTGTTCTTTAGTCAGTAGGGACTGTGAGTTTATTTTCTTAATTCTGGGTGATCTGTGCAGAGTCTTGAGCTTTATTTTTAGTTTGGCAATGCAGAGATTGTGATCACTGCCAGCATCTGCACCTCTGTAGGCTCTGACGTCTTGTACTGATGAACGGAATTTGGCATTAATGCAAAAATGGTCTATCTGATTTTTTGTGATGCTATCAGGCGAGTTCCACGTGACTTTGTGTATATCTTTGTGCGGAAATAAAGAGTTTGCTACTATCAGATTTGCTATTTCACAGAATTCTAGTAGTCTCTCTCCGTTTTGGTTCATATCCCCTAAGCCGTGAATTCCCATATATCTCTCAACACCCTTATTGTCAGACCCTATCTTGGCATTGAAATCACCCATTACAACAACAATGTCGTGCTTGGGAGATGAGTTGATGGTACCAATTAGTTGTTCATAGAAATTATCTTTGTTGATGTCTGTATCGTCGTTGGTAGGTGCGTAGCACTGGATGATTGTCAGCTTGAAATATTTCGTTTGGTAACGAGCTGTTATGATTCTATCATTTACTGGTTCCCAGCTGATCAGTGATCTTTCTGCATTTTTTGACATGATGATAGCGACTCCGTTCGAATGATGGTTGTCGGTTCTTCCTGAATAAATTATGTGTCTTTGTTCACAGTTGAGAAATGTCTTACCTGAGTCAGTCCATCTGCACTCGCTAACCCCAAGAATTTCTAGGTTGTATTCATTCATAACATTACACACCTGAGTCGTTTTCCCTGTCTGGTACATAGTTCTGACATTCCAGTAACCATTAGAAAGACATTAGACTTATAAAAAACATATATTGGAAACAACAAGCTGCAATAAGGATTGATAGTGAAGTGGGACAGTGTCAGCCAATTAAAAGAGGTGTTAGGCAGGGATGTGTGATGTCTCCAGATCTTTTTTCCCTATACAGTGAAAATATATTCAGAAATGTAGAGGATATAAATGGAATCAGCATTGGAGGATGAAACATCAATAACATTAGATATGCAGATGATACAGTATTAATTGTAGACAATGCGCAGGACCTGCAACAATTAGTAGATACGGTTGTTGTACACAGTGAGCAACTGGGGTTAGAATTAAATTGTAAAAAGACTCAGGTTATGGTCGTCACTAGCAAGGAAGAAGTGCCACAATGTAATATACAAGTAAATGGAAATATTCTTCAACAAGTGAATCGGTACAATTATCTTGGAACAGTCATAACATCTGATGGGAGATGCCTTGAAGAGATTAGAACAAGAATCGCCATGGCGAAAGTAGCCTTTAGCAAGATGAAAAACATTCTGACCAATAAAAAGATGTCAATTGAACCGAGAAAAAGAGTGTTGAGGGGATACATAGAGCCTGTTCTTTTGTATGGATGTGAAACTTGGACAATGGACAGTCAAGCTGAAAAACATCTGATGGCTGCAGAAATGTGGTTTCTGAGGAAAATGCAAAGATTACCATGGACAGACAGAAAAACCAATGACCAAGTACTACAGGAGACAAATGAACATCGTAAACTGATTAGAGAAATTAGACGTAGACAGTCACAATTTTTTTCACGTGTTATGAGAAGAAATGGATTGGAGAACTTGGTGACAACTGGCAAGATCGAAGGAAACAGACCAAGAGGCAGACCGAGAGGAAAATACCTGGATGGCTTGGCCACATGGCATGGACGAGACAGGAACACTGAGCTGATCCACGACACTGGTGATCGAGTGAAATGGCGAGTCATGACCGCCCACGCTTTCCGGCATGGCACATGATTGATTGATTGCCCTAACTTCCCAGAAACTAGAAGAAAAGGAATCGGCACACAGAGGGTATTATGGTCAATATCAATCTACTTGCCCTGACTTCCCAGAAACTTTCCTAGTGCCCATTTTAGGTTGGGAGTTCAAGTCAATTTTAAAAAAATGCCCACTTGATGGGGATTTGAACCACATGACCACCAGGCTAGCAGGCAAGCTAAAATGGAGTAAGCATCTGTAGAAACCCGAGTGAGTGAGTTAAAAACAGTTATTAATACAACCAAAAAGGAGAGTTGCTGGCAGATTCAGCCAATTCTCACCTCAGGAGTCAAGTTGGTGTACTGCAGAATCCTTTCCACAGAAACGATGTCCATCTCCATGAAACTGGCCATCTTCACTTGAACTTGCATCTCAGTTGTGATCTGTCAGTCAATGAACACAAAAGACAAAACTGAACTCATTCTACACCCCACACTAAATGCTAATCAGTTACCACTCACATAACTAACAGACATTTGGTGTTTTTAACCTTTGGAACTCTATTGCCCTTGACTTTCAGTTACTGTACTGAAGCTTCTAAGGAGAAAATCTCACATTTGACATCATTTCACCATCTCTGTATTCATCATCATTGTCAACAACTCAATTGCGACAGGGATACAAGGATTCCCTACTTTTGCACCACACGAAAATGACAACTCGTACTGTGTGCAAAAGGATACATTTTATTTGGAGCGAATAGTACATGAGCTCCACGAGCGGAATACCACATCGGTATTAAACATCATAGTATGTTATTAAGATGTAATGAGGAGATGATGTTGATGATAATAACTACTGAAGCTAAGCTTAAGTCATAACTATTGATACTGTCCTTCTTAACAACAAAGTATTCACAGCGGATATACAGTCCGTCGCCTACGCCGTCGAGCCCAAGTCTGATCTCTCTCCCTGTGGCGTGTTCAGCCACGAGCAATTGGCTCTCCGTGCATCCGCTAGGTTTGCGTGCTTGGAGTTCCAGCACGCTGGTCACTTGGTTAGAGTAACCAGTGTTGCATGGTCACTTCTCGTGATGCGGGTTTCCCAGTCTCTTGGGTAACCCCAGCTCACGTATACTTGTTAACCTCCTCGTTGACACGAGTGTGTCCCGTTCAAGAACTATTTATAGTGTTTGTGTCCCTTCTGTCTGGTTTCCTATATCGCTATGTTACTTTCCTCTTGTCTAGCTCTGTTTAGCTCTTAGCTCTTACGTAGCTCTTTGACAATCATGAACAAGTCGATTAGAGGCCCTGTAGATGTGGATATATAGAAGAATATGTCTTATTTAATGAAAACAGAAACAATCAAATACAGAGGTTCTCGAAAAACTGGGAATGAAAAGAGTAGTGCTAAAAGAAAGAAAAAAAGAGGCAAGTGAAATATTTCAGCTATGCTAAAATACATAACACTCTTATAAAAATCATACTGGAGGGTAAGGGTGAAGGCAAGTAAGCAAGAGATAGACAATGATTCAAGTGGGAAGATAACATCAAGAGATGGACAAACAGCAATCTGACAGAATGTAAATCAAGGCGAGAGACAGACAGTGTTGAGCCAACCTTCACTGTGGAGATGGCACCTGACTGAATGAATGACTATTCATCATCCCTCGTGTGTTTCCAAGGCCCATATGGGAAGCAAATCATTGTAACACTGTAACCTATCATGCATTTTGTCAGAGGTTATTAAGGACGCATTCAGTTCTTTTAAGTGTGAGCAATTCAGCATCACAGAATTTCAAACAACAACAACTGACACCACCAAGATATCTTCTAACACAAACACCACGTGTGTCATACTTACAATCAAGACCAGACTTAGTGACAGACCAGTCAAGCCAGGGGTGAGGTCACTCCTGTAGGTCACCACCAGCAGCCCGGTACCCAGAACCAATAAATTACTGAGCAGGCCTAGTCGAGTGGACAGCCATCTGTAGACATTCATGTTCAATTGTAGGAATACAGAATGCTTTATGCAAACAAAAAGACATGATCGTCTAAAATTACTGTGGTAGACTATTCAAATTGCTGTGTGAATATGGGTGTTGTATATTTCAGCTTGAAAGATTTATCTTATTGCTTTAGTTCATGTTGTGTGATTTCTGCAGAATTTACCTGATGAGATGCAGCGAAATATGCCAGGTAATAAATCGTGCAATCTATAAGTTTGTGTTTTTGTTATGCCAGATCATGTAATCTTTTGTTTGTGTCTTTGTTATTTCAGTATACAGAATAGTTATTTTCTCTTAAATAATGAGGGTTTCCATGGCAGTGGTCAAGCCAATCAGACGGACACATAATCAGACTTACACTGACACCATCAGTATTGGAACTCTTCGCTGGCTGTTGAAGATGAGGACAGAGCACATATGGCAATGTCCCTAATGCTGTGATGCCAGTTCTGGACTCAACTCAGTGGTCAAGCCATGTACTTCATGCTCTGAAATTCATGGATTCATTTTCGGAATGCTTTGTTCAGATTATGAGTGCAATCTTCCAGAGTTCCCTGGGTGTGATCACTGGAGCTATGGAGTTCATGCTTTGTACAATGCTTTCGGTCACCGGCTTGCTGTTTTGTGAAGAGATTGAGCCCAATGGGCTAAAACTCTGTGAAATGAAGTCGATCCTTTCACTTTTAACTTTATCTTCCATTATTTCTACTTTGCCAGTACAATGTATCTTTGTTGTTTCTCTGCCACTATCTCAGGTGCACAATAAAATTAGACCTCATAACATGTTTCAGAAATGCACACAGTCTTCATCTGACAGGCTAAGTGGATCATCTTCTCTTCCTGAACACAGTTGTAATTCCCCTTGGTCACCTCTACTAGCTGCAAGGAGCATGCTTTGTCACTTTCCCTTCCACTCTAGTCTGCAGAGAGGAAAAAGACCCTCCTTTTTCTATCCCCCCTAACCACACCCCCCTCCCCCACACACACACACAGAGTGAGAGAGAGAGAGAGAGAGAGAGAGAGAGAGAGAGAGAGATGTAAAGGTAGTCACACAGCAGATATTGTTGTACAGTTTGAAGTGTAAGGTATTTTGCATTCTCTAGACCAGGGGTCACCAAACTTTTTTCACTGTGGGCCGGACAACTGACAAAATGATGAGCGTCGGCTGCATAATCATTCTGTACAATACTTGCAAGCCAGAATGAAAGCTCTGAGACAAAGACGAAAAACTAAGTTTAGCATTCCATGTTAATCATGGATGAGTGGCATGCAATGCACAAAAAACAATGACAACCAACATATTTATTTACTAAAAAAAAGTTATCAAAGAAGGCGACATTAGCAAACAAATAGTTACATCAGACCTAGTGTGCACATATCCAAATCTCACAAACTAAGCAGCAAAAAAGGTTAGTGAGATTTGTGAAATTGACGTTTGGCTTTCAAGATATCATTAATGTTTGGTTTGGAATTGCTGCATCCAATCAAGAGAATTGCTTCCAAACATTCATCAGTCAATCTCGTTGGATGTGTTGACTTCACATACTTCATTTGTGAAAATGTTTGCTCACAGGCATAAGTTGTTCCACACACTGATGCCATACCAGCGGCAAACTTCTTTAGTTACGGAAACTCAACATCAGGTAAACAGTTGTAAAATTCAACAAGTTTTTCTTCTCTGTGCTTCTCTTTCAACAAGTCATTTGCTTGCAAATCAATGAGCTCCAACTGTAGTTCAATTGGCACATCTTCAAGGTTACAATCAAACGGTTTCTGGAACAGAAGAATGTCACTCTCAATTCTGTCAAGATCTGAAAATGTCTCCAAAAAATGCTTCTTCAAGTCACGAATAAGTGTTTTTGGAAAATCGAGGTTGACATCTTTGGCGATTGTAGCACAAAACTCTTTGAAACAGTGAAAATGAGACATGTTTTCTCCTTCCAATTGTGCTTCAAACAATGACAGCTTTCTCCAAAATCCTTTAAAGATTCTGTAGAGATCACAGAAGTTTCAAGTTCAATTCACTCATGTGGGATGTGATGTCTACCAAAATTACAACTTTGACAGCCATGAAGGATCTGACAGCTGTGGATCAGCTCTATTATTTTCAGTAAAATCAAAACAGGACATTACCGCAGCTGAACCACCTCATTGATGTGTGATAAGGTAAGTCACAGAATTGAGAATCAATTTATTCAAGAAAAGCTTAGAACTGACTGTGACTGAGTGCATGTTCCCGAATGAAGTTCACAGCAGATACAACTGGTTTCAGTACACAAGAAATATCTAAGTCTTTCCCACAGAGTGCTTGTTGATGTATGATGCAGTGTATGAACAGAGCGCCTGGAATCTGCAAATCTCCCAACTGAGTCCTGATCTGCCCTACCAGATCCTTTCTCACTCCAGCCATGATTTTCTCCCCATCACTGTAACACCTCGAAGCTGATTCCACTGAATGTTACAGTTTTGCAAAATTGTTTGCACTTCCACGAAAATGTCTTTTCCAGTTGTTGTTCCATGCATGCTGCAAGTGGATACCAACTCTTCTGTTATCTGAAAGTCCAAATTAACACCACAAATGAACAAGTGACGTTGTGACGTACTCAAGAGATCAGTAGACTCATCCAGCTCCAGAGAATACCACAAGTTCCTAGCTTTCTTGCGTATCTGTAGCACTGTTCTCTCCATGTTCTTCTGTTCTCCGCACAACTTGCCGAAAGGCTGATAGTTCAAAACAAATCAGCTTTCTCAGGACACAAGTCATTTGCTGCTTCGATCATACACGCTTTGATGAAGTTGCCATCAATAAACAGTTTACCTCGTTCTGCCATCTTATGCACTATTTTGTAACTTGTACGAGTTACAGATTCATTTTCAGCAAACTTTCTCATGAAGAGATTTCTTTGTGTTTCTAAACCATGTTTCATGGACTCATATTTCTCAGAGCGTAACTTTCCAGAAAACTTTGAATATGCTGATAGATGTTTTGTTTCATAGTGACGCTGAAGATTGTACTCTTTCAAAATGGCAACACTTTTGCTGCATATTACGCAACTGGTTTTCTGGTCCTTTGTTTCCACATAGAAGTACTTTACTCCCCATTCTTCACCGAAAACATGACACTCAGCGTCCACTTTTCTTTTCTTAGTAGCCATAATGATGGGTAATGTAAACAGGATCTGAAAATGAAAAAGACATTGAATTAGAAGCATAATTAAAATCCAAATGAAATGCAAGAAAAGCAGAGAACTATGGGTCACTGGTGAAGCTACTGCTCACCAAAGATACATATAAAGTTTATAGGTTCCTTTGGTAATAGAATATATCACATAATAAGGTTTGCAAAATATATAAATAGGGTCGGCCTAAATAAACAACCTAGAGCAGTGTTTTTCAACCAGGGTTCTGCGAATGGCAGCCATGGGTTCCACTGAAATAGACAGAAGTCGCCTAAATGCAACATTTCTGCCCATCTGGTTTATTACATAAAGTAGGACAGACACTTGGATCATCGCACAGAGTTCCTTGAGCAACGTAATCATTTTCCAACAGACAGGCTGAAAAAAATCTTGCTTAGAGGCTTAGAGACCTGCTTGATTAACACCTTGACCAGGGAATTTTTCTGAGCTGGGGATAATATTTTCGTAAAAATACGAGGCTTCTATGGCATTTTAATGCTATGTTTGCTACTTTATTGCCTCTAGTCACACTTGTAGTTAACTTACCAATCACTGTCAAACAAAGAAATCATTGTTACATACCTATAAAAGGATAACAGGCAAAAAGAATTAAATATTTCTGGAGCGCCAGACCTGTGTTGACAGCCGGACGCATCTGGGGGAGGGAAAGATGTGTATTTGTGTGTTGCCATGGAAACCATGGTAATGTCAGAGCATAGGCAGAGCTACCACGAGCCGATGAAGGTCTTGGAATGGTGAGAAATAAGCAAAGATAACAATAGACAAGAAAAATCTAGATACAATAATTTAAAATTGAAAATAGTAAATTTAAGGCACATAGCAGCCTGGAGGCCTCCGCACGTGTGAAGACCTCCTAGTATTCTAGACATAATATTTAAATTTAAATTGAATCACGTCTTGTGTTCAATACATTTTATCAAGCAAATTTGAGTACCATCAGCGGGCCTGATGTACTGACGTCGCGGGCCGGATCCGCCCCGAGCACCGTAGTTTGTTGACCCCTGCTCTAGACCATGGTATAATGAAATGGTGTGGTCAGTCTCCCTGCCAACTTTCTTTCCCAGAAAATTCTGAAAAATTATCTGTTACCCATTTTATGAGGCCGGGTCTAGGCCAAAGCTATACTGGTTAGAATAACCACTGCAGGGGATTGAACCCAGACCAGTCTTGGTAAGCAAATGTACTAACCATTACGCTGGTATAGACACCATTTCCATGTGGTGTAGCATAGTGGGGATATGGTGTTGCCTGTATTTCCTTTACTCCATGGAACTGGAAGGCTGAGGTGGTCAGTAACATACCGGCTGCCTGGCTTCCCAAAACATTTTCTGGTGCCTATTTTTTAGAGAGCTTTGACGACACCAGAGACAAGAGGTGGAAAATTAAAAATAACTATTTCAGGGAAATTTGAACCAGCACCATATGGTTAGTGAATTAGTATACTAGCCATTTTACTACCACAGCACCCGCATTTCATGCCATGAGAAGGAAAATGGCCACATGGTTTTCTAAAGCCAGGATCTCAACAAGTGAAGTCACTGCACAATTTTACACCTACATGTGGGATTATTGTTACTTAGGCCAGGAGCTAGGAACCATGCGGGTGTGACGAAGTCTCCAGCTTCCCCATCGTCTTTTGATTAAATTGGAGTAAATTCTCTTTAAAACCCTTATGTAATTATAGAAGAATCTATATTCGTTTTATTCTTATATATCTATGTATAGATAGTCCATGTCTATAGCATAAATCTACTGCTAATTGACGTTAGTAGTTTAATATGAAGTAATACGGTACATTAGGATTGGGGGAGAGGGAATTTACAAAGTAGTGTACCCAGCCAAATCTATAAATTTGGCTACGACGATTTCACACTTTGGTCGGAAATGGTAACAGAAATGAACTCCCTGGCATGACCACTTCCGGTCAGGAAGAGATACGAAATTCGGCCTTTCGCAATCCAGAAGTCGGGGTAGAAACATGCTAGTCACTAGGCTCTGAGAAAATACTTATAAAGTGTTAGAGTTTTATCTTTGGCACGTATTACGGCCATAAATATATTTAAAATATATTAGAGAGATACCTAGAGCAAAGTTTTCATACCCAAGTGTGGTCAGAAGATTAGAAGGGTAATGTCTAGTTATTGTATCGATATAATATTGTTGTGTGCACCCGATATTTCTGTGTGTAGTAAAATAGTGGAAACAGCCGATAATAGGTTATTTTACCGACTACACGCGATCGCCTATATTATACTTCGTACAGGTAGTTACTTAACACGCAAGGAAAAGGGCAAAACGTAACTGCTTAAGAAATTACCTTTACATGAGGTTTAGAGAGGTGTAGACGATTTGAGATAGTTGTAAACTTGATAAAGTCGGATAGAACCCAATTTTCGATTAGTCCGTATAGCAGTAGACTAGGCCATACTAATCGAGCCGTTAGTTTAGGAAATACATGAGGCATTTCATAGTGGTGATATTTCGAGGATGTGATAGTATTGCGAATAATTAGAGTTAACAATGAATATTCGATGCCGCGAAAATAGGAAATCTTACTAAACACGTGTACGAATGTCAAATACTAGCGTGGTAGATCCTAGGCATGTTCGTTAATTCTTATCGGTGATTTCTCACCAATTCGCAGTCCTGTTCTTGCCTGCCACTCCATTAACTTTCAGCCTATCATATTCTATTATGATAATTACATAAACTGTGTATTTTAAAATATACGTTACATAGAACCATTATATTAAATATATGCTAGGAATATAGCGTCAGAATTTGAACATAAATATCTATAATAAGTAATCTGTTTAATAGATTGTATATGTATCTACCTCTAGATGACTTGGTAATTATTGTATTTTAATAATATAATTATGATATGCATTATATGATTATATGTTTAATTATTACTGAATAATTATTATATTCACTTGTAAGGAAGCATAGAATGATTTTATTTAGCTGTTTTCCTTAGTCAGTGATTTTCTATTTATCCTAGGATAGGGAATGCTAGGGAGCAGGAACAGATAGCTCATGCTATTTGGTTTCTGCATGATGTATGAGATGTATTCGGCCATCAGGATCAATCCATGGCCGATGCTTACAGATGTTGTGACAGAAGATTCACGTACTCTCACTATATTTCCAGATTTGACACCTTCAGCGCCAAGCTTTAGAGGCGCTAACCTGTGTGACTGACTCATTGTGAAGCATCACTCACCATCTCACTTATGCCTACTAACTAGGGTTTACACTCACTATGTAAGCCGGAGAACCAGAAGATAAGTGGCCAAACTTACCGTTAGCCACCACCACCATCATCATTCAACTCAAAATATACTATAGGCCAAAGAGTTACTTCAATGATTAGACAGTTTAGTAGATTCAAACCATAATATTAGATATTCAATAGAATAGAGGGAAGTGTACCACCCTTTTTATGTACAGGGCTGCCTCCAGTGGAGCACCCAAAGTGTTATCATATATTAAATGTTAATGTGATTTTAATTTTACAAACTCTAGTTGTTACCTAATTAACCTTAGTCATAGTAGAGTGAGAAGATATGAAAGTTTGTCTCTTTTAAATATTTTACTCTGTCTTTCTCCGTGTCGGTGAGAGTGATTAGAGTTTTGGGGGCTCGAGCTTTTTATTTCAGGCACATAGCTAGACAACCTTGGCAGACTGTCTGTATCAAACCAGTATAGTTGTACGCCATTCCTGTCTGCCTGAACACTGTCAGAAGATTAGACTTGTTCTGGGACCTTTACTCCGTCTAGAATTACGAGCTATTCTGTCTTGTCTTCTCCAGTGACTTAGTTTTCTATTCTTAGAAAGTCTATCCGCAGCAACTTTGATATATTCCATATCATCGTAGCTGACGCTACGCTACAGCGGGCAAAGTGACTAGTGCAGCGATCCAGGTTCAATCCTAGCAACCAGCTGCCCTAATGCTCAGATTAAAATAAGTAGCCAACTCCTCCAAATCTTCCTCACTCATATCTTTCATATGGGAGTACCTGATCCAGTCAATGTCTTTTGCTGTTTTCAATTTATACTTGATGTCTTCTACCTGTAGAATTGATTCTAGATAATTCTAAGAATTTTCTGGGAATTGTCTTGAAAGGAAAACCAGTGAGGAAAGGAACCGACCACCAAAACCTAATTTGTTGTGGCCTAGTATGAGTAAAAGCCTAGCAATTCAGATCCCAATGGCAACATCTGCGATGGGACAACCATCACCTCTTACACTAAAAGCTAAAGTATGAAGGCTTATTCTTTCTCTATAACTTCTATTGTGTTGCCCACCTCTCACAAGCATAGCCGGCAAACTTCATCTTCTGGCAGAAGTCGATCTTCTCCTCGGCTGTTCTGATAAACCTGCCCTCTTCTCCCAAAGCTCGAATGACAGATGTACCAGCAAATGATTCACTGGCATGGCTAAACACCGGTGCCAGGCACTTTCTTTCCAGCCTTCGGAGTTGGCATGATGTTGGCAGGTAGAGTTTCTGAAAATATTGGAATTTGGGGAAAAATTATACAAATGTAACATTAAATAAGTTCAATGTGGGAAGAGGAGCAAAATGTGGGATTAGAGAGGGAAAGGAAAGAAAAAGAGAAAAGAGTGATATATATTGGGTAGTGAGAATACAGAAGAAATAAAAGACAGTGGAGGTGATAAAGTGATAAGACAGGAAAGAATAAAGAAGGGAGTAGAGAGTGACCTGAGATACAGCGCATACACCCTCCCATCCACCCACACTGTCCTGGGAAGGAAGGGTAGTAGTGTGATATTGACCACATCACCCATCGAGCTCTGATTGGTTTATGCAAACATGGGGCTAGCAACATATACCCAAGATCTTCAAGGCATGTAAGATGGTCCTTGACTCAGACTGTACACTGCAAGCCACACTATGTAGCACACATTTCTAGTCAACACCACCACTCTACATTATATGGCATCTACTGAGCCTCTTCTTCTTCTTCTTCTTCAGCTTTCCGAGCCATTGAGGTTCTTTGCTGCAAATACAATCCGTCTCCATTCGTCTCTCTGGTGGACCTTCTCTTGCCTCTGCGTGTGAAAATATAGTATTCTTCCTATTTACTTTTTGTTGCTAATACATATGCTGGATTTGGGCATTTGTTGATTTTAGCAAATTGTGAAACAAATGACTCATTAGTTGAAGCAATCTTAATGCAAAAAGTATCTTATGCAATAAATCACTACCAATTAATGTAAGAAAGAGAGTACTAAAATGTTATAAAGAATCTGTTTTGATGTATGGTAGCCAATTATAGAACTTAAATACATAAATCAGGAAGAGCTTAGAAGCAGCAGAGGTGTGGTTCCAGAGGCGATTATTATGAATACCTTGGACTGCAATAGTGACTAACAACAATTGCCTGGAAGAGGCTATGAAACTAGAACATTATATACAACAATAAGAAAGACAAACAGCATTCTTTGGTCATGTGACGAGAAGAGAGGCATTGGAGAACATTGTGACAAATTAAAAGATCAGTGGAAGAAGCGGCAGAGACAGACTGGAAGAAAAAGTGCTGTCCATAAGTAAACATACGTGCCAGCTACTTGAACTGTTTTCCTTTACTGTTTATCTGTAAGCATAAATCCCAGATAGTGGAATTGTTTCTGTTTCACTTTTGGCCTATAAACATACGTCCCAGCTACTTGAACTGTTTTCCTTTTCTGTCCATCTGTAATAAGCATACATTCAAAATACTGAAGTTGTTTCTGTTTCACTTTTGGTCTATAAACATACGTGCCAGCTACTTGAACTGTTTTCCTTTACTGTCTGTCTATGTGTAAGCATACATCCCAGATATTGGAATTGTTTCTGTTTCACTTTTGGTCTAAAAACATACATCCCAGCTACTTGACCTGTTTTCCTTTACTGTTTGTCTGTAAACATACATCCCAGATAGTGAGAAATGATGCTGAATGAACTGAGATGGTGGCATTTTTATTAATAACAAAGTTTTTCCAGAACACGGAGGACCGAGACCTGCGGAGAGACATGAAGGCCTACATCAGCTGGCAAGGCACCTGATGATGAATCTTAATGCCATGAATCCTGGACAATTAAAAAGCAACATACCTCAATGATGTAAAAGAGCAGCACAACAGGAACTGCAGCTACCAGGAAAACTGGGATGTTGATGATGATTGCTCCGATGGCACAGATGATGGCAAAGACTGCATAGGCCCAGATCTCCATCCACACCAACAGAGTGGTATCCACAACAGAAATGTCTTTGGAGAATCTGTGGACACGTGATGGTTTCAGCTTGCTTAACTCTTAGTAGATTATACACAGCATATAGTGATTCTCCCCCCCCCCCCCCCAAGGGGTTAAGAAGGGTTCTTTACTTCACTTAACATGAACACAAAATACTTCAGGGTGTGAAAATGGATTATTTATTTTACTTTACTTTACTTTAATTACCACACACACAATATACTTCAAGGTGTGAAAACGGATCCTTTACTTTCCTTTACTTTAATTACCATGTACACAGTATACATCAAGGTGTGAAAACGGATCCTTTACTTTACTTTAATTACCATGTACACAGCATACATCAAGGTGTGAAAACGGATTCTTTACTTTACTTTAATTACCATGTACATAATACACTTCAAGGTGTAAAAACGGATTATTTACTTTACTTTACTTTACTTTAATTACCACACACACAATATACTTCAAGGTGTGAAAACGGATCCTTTACTTTCCTGTACTTTAATTACCATGTACACAGTATACATCAAGGTGTGAAAACGGATCCTTTACTTATACTTTAATTACCATGTACACAGCATACATCAAGGTGTGAAAACGGATTCTTTACTTTACTTTAATTACCATGTACATAATACACTTCAAGGTGTAAAAACGGATCCTTTACTTTACTTTAATTACCACATACACAATATACTTCAAGGTGTGAAAATGGATCCTTTACTTTACTTTACTGTACTTTTAATAACCACATACACAATATACTTCAAGGTGTGAAAACAGATCCTTTACTTTACTTTACTGTACTTTAATTACCACATACACAATATACTTCAAGGTGTGAAAACAGATCCTTTACTTTACTTTAATTACCACATACACAATATACTTCAAGGTGTGAAAACGGATCCTTCCCTTTACTTTACTTTAATTACCACATACACAATATGCATCAAGATGTGAACATGGATCCTTTACTTTACTTTACTTTAATTACCATGTACACAATATACTTCAAGGTGTGAAAACGGATCCTTTACTTTACTTTACTTTAATTACCATGTACACAATATACTTCAAGGTGTGAAAAAGGGTCTCCTGTACTTCACTTTAATTACCATGTATAGAATATACGTCAAGGTGTTAAAACGGATCCTTCACTTTACTTTAATTACCATGTACACAATATACTCAAGGTGTGAAAAAGGGTCCTTTTATTACTTTACTTTAATTACCATATACACAATATACTTCAGGTGTAAATAAGGGTTTTCTTTACTTTACTTTAATTTATGTACCATGTAAACAATTAACTTCAAGGCTTGCATAAGGCTCCTATATTTCACTTCACGTACCATGTACACAATTTACTTCAAGGCTTGTATAAGGCTCCTTTACTTTACTTTACTTTACTTTACATACCATGCACACAATTTACTTCAAGGCTTGTATAAGGCACCTTTACTTTACTTTACATACCATGCACACAATTTACTTCAAGGCTTGTATAAGGCACCTTTACTTTACTTTACCATGTACACAATTTACTTCAAGGCTTGTATAAGGCACCTTTACTTTACTTTACGTACCATGCACACAATTTACTTCAAGGCTTGTATAAAGCTCCTATATTTTTACCAGCCCTACTCTTCAACTCCCAGCATGATACTGACCATATCACCCACTGAACGCTGTTTGGTCTATACAAATATGGGGCTATCACCTGATACCCAACATGCCTCAGGATGTGGAATGGGTTCTGACAGTTTTTAAAACTCTTCAACTCTACCATATCTCATATTAAAAAATCAAGAAGAATCAAACATCTTAAATATTCTTGGGTCCAATCATTTCAGAGTAGGGATACACCAACTGTAGATGTCTGAAACTGTTAAGTGCTGGCACACTTCAAGTTCTACTTGTCAAATATGGTCCACATTTGCCATTTGGCAGGATGCATGATGGTGAAGATCATCCTGATATTAATGATAATGATGGTGAAGATGATGATGATGATGATGATGATGATGATGATGATGATGGTGATGGTAGTGGTGATGGTAATGGTAGTGGTGATGTAGATGATGGTGTCCGACCATGGTTGTAGATTCACAGTCATCACTTGGTTCTCGCAAAAGTCTTACTTCTCATAGAGCATTCAGAATGTCAGCCTGGTCCATGGCGCATCCGCCCTCTACAGTAGCATTACCTGTGAGCTTGTCAGCCCGCTCATTTCCTTGTACTCCTGCATGCCCTGGCACAAAGATGAAGCTAATCTTTGCCAGTCGACTGGTGATATAGATGATGATGATGACAGTGATGGTAGTGGTGATGTAGATGATGATGATGATGATGGTGATGGTATTGGTGATGTAGGTGACAGGTGATGGTAGTGGTGATGTAGGCGATAGTGATGATGATGGTGACGGTATTGGTGATGTAGACAATGATGATGGTGATGGTGATGGTAGTGGTGATGTAGATGATGATGATGATGGTAATGATAGTGGTTATGAAGGCGTTGATGGTAGTGGTGATGTAGATGGTGGTGATGGTAGTGATGATGTAGACAATGATGATGATAGTGATGGTAGTGGTGATGTAGATGATGATGACAGTGATGGTAGTGATGATGTAGACGATGATGATGGTGATGGTAGTGGTGATGTAGATGGTGGTGATGGTAGTGGTGATGTAGATGATGGTGATGGTAGTGGTGATGTAGATGATGGTGATGGTATTGGTGATGTAGATGATGGTGATGGTAGTGGTGATGTAGATGATGGTGATAGTAGTGGTGATGTAGGTGATGGTGATGATGATGGTAGTGGTGATGTAGGCGATGGTGATGATGATGGTATTGGTGATGTAGGTGACGGTGATGGTAGTGGTGATGTAGGTGACAGTGATGGTAGTGGTGATGTAGGTGATGATGATGATGATGGTGATGGTATTGGTGATGTAGGTGACGGTGATGGTAGTGGTGATGTAGGCGATAGTGATGATGATGGTGATGGTATTGGTGATGTAGACAATGATGATGGTGATGGTGATGGTAGTGGTGATGTAGATGATGGTAGTGGTGATGTAGGCGATGGTGATGATGATGGTATTGGTGATGTAGGTGATGGTGATGGTAGTGGTGATGTAGGTGATGATGATGGTATTGGTGATGTAGGTGATGGTGATGGTAGTGGTGATGTAGGTGATGGTGATGGTAGTGGTGATGTAGGTGATGGTGATGGTAGTGGTGATGTAGGTGATGGTGATGATGATGGTATTGGTGATGTAGGTGATGGTGATGGTAGTGGTGATGTAGGTGATGGTGATGGTATTGGTGATGTAGGTGATGATGATGGTATTGGTGATGTAGGTGATGGTAGTGGTGATGTAGGTGATGGTGATGGTATTGGTGATGTAGGTGATGGTGATGGTATTGGTGATGTAGGTGATGGTGATGGTAGTGGTGATGTAGGTGACAGTGATGGTAGTGGTGATGTAGGTGATGATGATGATGGTGGTGATGGTATTGGTGATGTAGGTGACGGTGATGGTAGTGGTGTTGTAGGCGATAGTGATGATGATGGTGATGGTATTGGTGATGTAGACAATGATGATGGTGATGGTAGTGGTGATGTAGATGATGGTAGTGGTGATGTAGGCGATGGCGATGATGATGGTATTGGTGATGTAGGTGATGGTGATGGTAGTGGTGATGTAGGTGATGGTGATGATGATGGTATTGGTGATGTAGGTGATGGTGATGGTAGTGGTGATGTAGGTGATGGTGATGGTAGTGGTGATGTAGGTGATGGTGATGGTAGTGGTGATGTAGGTGATGGTGATGATGATGGTAGTGATGGTATGGGATGTAGGTGATGATGATGGTATTGGTGATGTAGGTGATGGTGATGGTAGTGGTGATGTTGGTGATGGTATTGGTGATGTAGGTGATGATGATGGTATTGGTGATGTAGGTGATGGTGATGGTAGTGGTGATGTAGGTGATGGTGATGATGATGGTATTGGTGATGTAGATGATGGTGATGGTAGTGGTGATGTAGGTGATGGTGATGGTAGTGGTGATGTAGGTGATGGTGATGGTAGTGGTGATGTAGGTGATGGTGATGATGATGGTATTGGTGATGTAGATGATGGTGATGGTAGTGGTGATGTAGGTGATGGTGATGGTAGTGGTGATGTAGGTGATGATGATGGTATTGGTGATGTAGGTGATGGTGATGGTAGTGGTGATGTAGGTGATGGTGATGATGATGGTATTGGTGATGTAGGTGATGGTGATGGT
This sequence comes from Cepaea nemoralis, assembly GCA_014155875.1. Classification (NCBI taxonomy): domain Eukaryota; kingdom Metazoa; phylum Mollusca; class Gastropoda; order Stylommatophora; family Helicidae; genus Cepaea; species Cepaea nemoralis. The sequence goes on from JACEFZ010014013.1 coordinate 550,941, forward strand.
AGTGGTGATTTAGGTGATGGTGATGGTAGTGGTGATGTAGGTGATGGTGATGATGATGGTATTGGTGATGTAGACGATGATGGTGATGGTAGTGGTTATGTAGATGATGGTAGTGGTGATGTAGGCGATGGTGATGATGATGGTATTGGTGATGTAGGTGACAGTGATGGTAGTAGTGATGTAGGTGATGGTGATGGTAGTGGTGATGTAGGTGATGATGATGATGGTGATGGTATTGGTGATGTAGGTGATGGTGATGGTAGTGGTGATGTAGGTGATGGTGATGATGGTGATGGTATTGGTGATGTAGACGATGATGGTGATGGTAGTGGTGATGTAGATGATGGTGATGGTAGTGGTTATGTAGATGGTGGTGATGATAGTGATGGTACTGGTGATACAAATGATGATGACAGTGATGGTAGTAGTGATATAAATGATGATGATGATGACAGTGATGGTAGTGGTGATGTAGATGATGATGACAGTGATAGTAGTGGTGATGTAGGCGATGGTGATGATGATGGTAGTGGTGATGTAGGCGATGGTGATGATGATGGTAGTGGTGATGTAGAGGATGATGACAGTGATGGTAGTGGTGATGATAATGACAGTGATGGTAGTGATGATGTAGGCGATGATGATGATGATGGTAGTGGTGATGTAGGCGATGATGATGATGGTATTGGTGATGTAGATGATGATGATGATGATGGTGATGGTAGTGGTGATGAAGACATGATGATAGTGATGGTAGTGGTGATGAAGACGATGATGATAGTGATGGTAGTGGTGATGTAGACAATGATGATTATGACAATGACATCATACAAAGAACTTACTTCCTGACTTTATTAGAAGAACATACATTTTCATGAAACTTTATATTTTATTTTTATATATAATTCAAACTGTACATTGTGACAAGTTCTGACCTAGATAGAAGTCGTCCTACGGGTGTTGTATCAAAGAAATGGACAGGACAGGCAAGGACGCTTGAAATCAGGTCCTCATGGATGATACGACAGGAATGCTGGTGTCTCCAAGCTTTCAGGTTACTGAAGATCACAATCACCAGTGCTGAAGGACATATGACAATTGTTACACATGGGAAAATTATCACTTCAAACCAGGTCATAGATATTGTTAACTGATTCGGCGCCGAAGGATAATATACTCCCAAATGTGACCTCCCATTTGGATAGAAGGACGATATATCGCCACAGTAGGGTCATTGCTTTAGTTTTTGGTTTCGTAGTATTTCCCTCAATTTCAATGCTCAAAGAACTGAAATTCACATTATAATACTTGTTTATGTGATTGTGTACATTTTTGGTCCAAACCTACTTGTTTCAGGCACCGAATCAGTGAAGCAATACAGTCAAGTCCACTTAAGTCAAACTTGGATAAGTAGAATTTCGCTTAAGTCGACGTTACTGGCTTAGTCCCGGCCATTATCCTTCTTTATCATTGTATAAAAAGTCCTGATAAGTCGAATTCGGTTAACTCAAATTTTCGGATTAGTCGAACATAAAAATGAATACCAATTATATAAGTGTTCACGTTTAAGTTGAACTGTTCATTTCACACCCAAAAAAAAAAAATGTTTTGCGAAAGAATTAATTTTAGTCAGCCCGGAGAACAACAATCAATATCTCGCTACATATCAACGATGGCGGCTGGTGGACGAAAGCTTGCTACTTTAACTTTAAAAAGAAAGATTGAGCTGTTGGAAGAGGTTGAACATGGTGGGAAGAAGAAAGTGAATATAGCTAGAGAATTTGGTATTCCAACATCGACATTTTCCGGCATTTTAAAGCATAAAGACTGCTACAGAAAATTGTTTTTTGAATGTCAAATCAACGGTGACAGACAGCGAGCTAGAATTGCTGCATGTGATTTTGTTGATGCTGGCCTTTTAAAATGGTTCACTGTGATTAGATGGGCAAATGTACCAGTAAATGGGTCTTTACTTATTGCGAAAGCAGAAGAATTTGCACGTCTTGGAGGTCAGACGGACTGGAATTGTAGTGCTGGCTGGTTGGATCGTTTCATAAAATGACACTGCATCATGTACAAGAATGTGTGTGGAGAGAAACAGTCAGTCGACGAAGCAACGACTCACTCATGGATAGAAGACGTGCTCAGACGTGATTTAGCTAAATATAATTCTGAGGATGACTGTGGGCTGCAAGTACAACCTGTATCGCAGTCAGATATTTTGGCATAGATTGACAAAATTGACATTTACATCTTGCAGACTGGATGTTCAGATGATGCAGTCTCACCATTTGGTGCCTTTAAACAGGCCATGGGAAGACATTTTTCACAAGTCAAGAAGCAAAGAAAAATCAGAGACTTTTTCTTTAATTAATTTGGAAATTTTCAAAATTAAATAGTTAAACATTTCTTATATTGCATTGCTATTTATTTGTTCACTAGCTGTGTTTCCTAAGTGGTACAATCAATTTACTCAATGCTACTGCATGGTATTAGTGTAAATTAGTGTAAATGTGTGCAGTCTGGATAAGTAGAATTTCTGATAAGCAGAACAAATTCCTTCGGCCCCTGTGACTTCTACTTATCCAGACTCCACTGTATTTAGGTTCTCTCAAGATATGTAGCAGCTGCTGTAGCCTAGTGACTAGTGTGTTTGCCTGCCAAGACAGTGGTCCAGGTTCAATCCCCAGCACAGACCAATATGGCCTTGGGGTCTACCCAGCCTCAATACATGGATATCAGACAATTTTCAAAAATGTCTGGTAATGAAAGCTGTCAAAGAAGGGAACTGATAACCCCATCCCAAATGTCCATCCATCCATCATGTGCCATGCCGATAAGCGTGGGTGGTCATGTTCTGCCATCTCACTCGATCACCAGAGTTGTGGGTCAGCTCTGTGTTCCTGTCTCGACCGTGCCATGCGGCCAAGCCATCCAGATATTTATTTCCTGATCCTCCCCTTGGTCTCTTCCCTTCGACTTGTTCATTGGTTTTTCTGTCTGTCCATGGTATTCTTTGCATTTTTCCTCAGAAACCACATTTCTACAGCCATCAGATGTTTTTAAGCTTGCTGCTCATTGTCCACGCTTCACATCCATACAAAAGTATAGGTTCTATGTAACATTTCAACACTCTTTTTCTCGTTTCAATTGATATCTTCTTATTGATCAGTATGTTTTCCATCTTGCAAAAGGCTACCTTCGCAATGGCAATTCTTGTTCTAATCTCTTCAAGGCATCTCCCATCAAATGTTATGACTGTGCTGAGATAACTATTGATTCATTTGCTTAAGAATAAGCCCATTTACTCGTATATCACATTGTGATATTTCCTTCTTCCCAGTGGCAACCATAATCTGTGTCTTCTTAATATTCAGTTCTAACCCTAGTTGTTCACTGTGTGTAACAACCGCATCTATTAAATTTTGCAGGTCCTGTTCATTGTGTGCAATCAAGACTGTATCATCTGCATATCTAAGGTTACTGATGTATCATCCCCCAATGTTGATTCCTTCCAGATCTTCTATATTTCTGAAAATATTTTCACTGTACAGGGAAAAAAGATCTGGAGACATTACACATCCCTGTCTCACACCTCTTTTAATAGGCTGATATTGACCTACATCGTTTTCAATTCTGATGGCAGCTTATTGTTTCCAATATATGTTTTTTTACAAGTATAAGGTCTTTTCCATCAATTTGTAGATCTTCAAGCATTATTATCATGTCTACATGTCTCACTTTATCGAAAGCCTTTTGTAGTCATTAAAGCAAAGATATAGATCTTTGTTTACTTCTATAGAACGTTCAATTACTGTTTTCAGTATATACACAGCATTTATTGTGCCCTTGCCTTCTACAAACCCATATTGTTCTTCTCCTATTTGGGTTGTATTTTATTCCTAACTCTTTGCGTGATAATTCTCAGCAGAATCTTCGTGATGTGGCTCATTATACTAATTGTTCAATGCTGATTGCATTCCAAGGCTCCTGATTTCTTCAGGATTGCAATAAATATAGAATTACATAATTCAGAAGGTAGTATCCCAGTATCATATATTGCATTCAGCAGTCTGGTGACTTGGTCTATTCCATATTCTTCTAAGGCAGTGGTTCTCAACCGGTGGGGGGGGGGGGGGGGGGGGGGTGTGTGGGTGTGTGTGTGTGTGTGTGGTGTTCCAGAGGGGGGGGGGGGAAATTAAGATTATTTCAAGATCACATTAATACAAGAACCAGTTACTTGATATTGTTTTTCCTTCTAAATTTTACAGTTCTGTACTTCTCGCTCTAATGAAATTCATTTTATAACGTAAGTAGACCCGCAAATCACGTTGTATGTAGATGTCTAGACTTGTTCTAGTATGTGTTATTATATTTAGCTTCCATTTTTATGTAATACTGTGTAAGGGTAGGGGGAATTTATAGGGAGGAAATTCGAAAGGGGGGGGGGGGGGGGGGGGGGAATGACGTTCTGAACATATGGTAAAGGGGGGCATGGGCAAAAAAGGTTGAGAACCACTGTTCTAAGGCACTGATCATATCTATTGTGATGTTATCTGTACCCGGGGTCTTGCCAGTTTTCATATGGTTAAGAGCATTCTGAACTTTCATCTTCAAAATTGATGGTCCTTCATTATTATTCTGATGATCAAATTGTTATTCTCTTGTATCAACATAAAGATCTTTCACATAATCTGACCACACACATAAAATCTGATCTTCTTCTATTATGATTTTACCATCTTTGGATTTTAGGCAACCCATTGATGTGTGTGTTCTTTTGTTAGTGATTTCATTAATTCATGCATACTATATATTAAAGATCTCTTGCCAGTTGGAAATTGTAAATAATAAGAGAAATTGGTCACAACAACACTGTTGTCATAGAGTAATTATGACAGAAAGACGAGACATAAACAGCTGAAGACAATTACACAATAGTTCAAATGAAAACAGGCTATAGCGAGACAGAAATACGTGATTTGCCCAGAAAGCCGGTCAGGTGACTAAGCATGTGAAATCTCATGACAAAAACTTGGGTTAGCGTGAGGAAAGTTCACGAGCAAGAGATGTTGTTCCAAATCAGACAGAAAGAATGCTTCATTCAGGCACGAGGCAGCTTAGTGGCAAGTCATCCAACTTTGCGATAAGTCATACAAGTTATAGAAGTCATACAATTTATTGAAGTCATACAATTTATAAATTTCATACAAGTTATAGATGTCATACAAGTTAGAGAGATTACATGTTAGACGCAAGCAGACACGCAAGGGATATATTAACAAGTACTTTGCATCCCTTGGACAGTAACAATGACACGTCCCATATTTATAATTCAAGTGTGTTTTCACGAACATCATAATTGTGAGGACGTGTGTGTGTAAGAGAGGATCGATTGAGAAATGGAAAGTCTAGTGTGTGATGTGAGAGGACATTAACGATTGTCATCAGCGGTACCCTACAAGTGAGTTCTGTCTTCAAGTATGTATGACGACTATTGTATACCCTACTATGGAGAAAGAAATATATGTTAATGAGGAAAAATTGGAAGTGGTGGACAATTTTTAATATCTTGGGTCATTGATTACCAACAACAGTGACACAATGAAAGAAATTAAGCGATGACTATCAATTGCTCTTCAAAGACTAAAACAACTGAATAAATTATGGAGTGGGACAAACAGAACTAAAAAAATTAGATTTGTAAGAGAATGCATCTTTCCCATTGCAACATACACCTGTGAGACCTGGACACTTACTAGACAAGCTGAACAGTGCATAAATTTGAATATAAATGTTATAGACGAGTTCTAAGAATATCTTTGGTAAAGAAAAGAACAAATGCATCCATAATTCAAGAGCTGAATACTGAAGAAGGTTGGCTATTAAAGACGATAAAACAAAGAAAATTGAAATATTTTGGTCACTTGAAACGCCACAAAAGTTTGAAGAGAACATTAATGGAGGGTTATATGCCTGGGAAAAGACGAAGAGGAAGGCCAAAGGGAAGATGGATGCAGGATGTGGCGGATAATCTCCAAATGGGTGTATCGGATGCAGGGCATCTTGCTTTGATCAAGAGGTTTCTGGAAGGTTGTTATGGGAGCAAGGTTCTGCAAAGGACATGCTACTGAATGAATAAATTGTATACCAGTGTTTGGTACCACACTAGGTTGTGATTGAGAGAGAGAGAGAGATTGTATTGTGTCAAAAGCATACCATGAGCTGGACTGTACATGTTGTATAAAGGGCCACCAATCACTCAGTCCACGGTTGACAGCATATGAGAACCAGGGTTGCCATATTGGCCTTTTTAACGCCAAATCTGATAAATCTGGCATTTTAAAAACAGGTTTGGCATCAAAATATCAGTTTGGCTTGTTGGCTTTTTTCTTGGCTTTAAAAAATTATAATGGAATAATAATAATTAGCTATAAATGCCTCTGTTTTTCAATTGGTTAAGTTAATTTTTTTATCTTGTTTTAACACATTTTAGTTAAAACAAATGCAAAACAATAAGCTTAGCTTATACAGCTTAGACTTGTAAAAAACATATATTGGAAACAAGCTGCCATAAGAGTTGATAATGAAGTAAGCCAATATCAGCCTATTAAGAGAGATGTGAGACAGGGATGTGTAATGTCTCCAGATCTGTTTTCCCTGTACAGTGAAAGTATTTTCAGAAATATTGAAGATATGGAAGGAATCAACATTGGGGGACAATGCGTCAATAACATTAGATATGCAGATGATACAGTCTTGATTGCAGACAATGAACAGGACCTGCAAAATTTACACACAGTGAACAACTAGGGTTAGAATTAAATTGTTAAAAGACACAGAATATGGTCGTCACTAGGAAGAACGAAATACCACAATATAATATACAAGTAAATGGGAATAATCTTCATCAAGTGAATATGTACAATTATCTTGGAACAGTAATAACATCTGATGGGAGATGCCTTGAAGAGATTAGAACAAGAATCGCCATGGCAAAAGTAGCCTTTAGTAAGATGAAAAACATACTGACCAATAAAAAGATGTCAATTGAAACGAGAAAAAGAGTGTTGAGATGCTACATTGAACCTGTACTCTTATATGGATGTGAAGCTTGGACAATGAGCAGTCAGGCTGAAAAACATCTGATGGCTGTAGAAATGTGGTTTCTGAGGAAAATGCAAAGAATACCATGGACAGCCAGAAAGACCAATGAACAAGTTCTTCAAGAAACAAATGAAGATCGTAAACTGATTAGAGACATTAGATGTAGACAGTCACAATTTTTTGGGCATGTCATTGTCAGAAGTCGGGGTGCCCCACCGGCTAGATGAAAGTATTATTCACTGGCGAGCAACCCCAAATAGTCAGAAACTGACTAGGGACAAAATCTATATGGCTGAACTACAGATTAAGCCCTGAATATCCAACGAACAGCTCCAAGTGGCTCGTTACAAAATGAAATGAACTGTGCTGAATATTCGCCAAGGAATGGGAAAGAGAAGGTTAGCTAAGATAGATGTTTAAGTCTAAATATATGAGTATAGACGACTATCTCAGTACAGGTTTTTCTCCCTGACTGCTCCCTTCCTTGGTGTCTAAGTGAACCCCCACCAATGTACACAACAACACGTATGCACAATTGGAAAAAAATATAATGACAGAACTATGAGTTACAATACTACAACATTTATTTGCTAATCATAACAATAGACATAGGATGATTGTCAATATGAGGATGATGAAATCATATACATATTGATATTGATGACAAACATTACGTAACTTTACTTGTTACTTGATCTATCTGGATCCGTGGTCCAGATCCCCACTCTCCAGTAGACACACACAAAAAACAGCTTGCCGGTATTCTGACTCCTGCCAGTCCTGACACGACCTAGTCTTCACTCGTCCTTGAGATCTACAACATAGGTGCTCCTTGTGAGAGCTTGAAAGAAAGTCGAGAATGTGTTATATCTAATTCTACATCAGCGCAATCCTAATTAAAACATATCATAACACAAACATATACAATGACCAGTCTGGCCAAGTTTATCTTCCAGCTCTACTGCGTTCACCATCCTCCTTCTCCCTCCTACTGTCTTAGTCGGGGACGGGCTTTTCAATTGTCTCACACGCCTGTAATGATTACATTTCTGCCGCCCCATGTCCATGTCGCTAATACAGAAATTCTGTGTCGTACAGCCGCTCCGTCCAAAGTTGGTTTAGCAGCTCACAGGATCGGTAATGGTATTATAATAATGCCGGGTCATCCGGGCTTACAAGCCGTGACCAGTAGCTGTGCCAGGTTCCCATGCATTACCGTGAACGCACGCCCACAATACACTGAGAAAGTTTAGCACCATATACCCTATACCAATTGTGGGTAATGTCTGTACCATTACACCTCTGCTTCCAACACAATCGTTGGCCAATGTGCCAATGCACAGACAATAGCATAACACTTCATATTGGTAGGTTTGCATATGACAACTCAATATATCAAACATCCAATACACATAAACATATTGATTAAACTAGACATATTATGATACTTTAACATCATAGCATAATGCACTAGTTAGTTTGTATGTATACGAAATGAGACGTATATACACAAAAAGAATATGTACGAAGCATATTCCTAGCATCGTATATTCATATGAAATTACACATACATACATCCAACATATCCATAAACATTATATTACTTCAAGATGGACATCTAATGATACTCAACATAATAGCATCAGGCATTATTAATGAGTACTAATATTGTATAGCTACAAAATGAGATATACAACAAGTCTAATTGAAGTGACCACACAGACCAGCCATATTTGCTGATCTGCCCGGTTTAATCACCACTTAGTTACTGCTGTTGTGAGAATTAAATAAATAGTCAGTTGACTATATTATGTACAAGAAAAAATGCACACACCAACGCGACTAGTCTAGTTTAGAAAGAGATGGCAAGCATCTGCTACGACACCTCAAGTATATCTAGACAAGACCTGCCTTCCATAAGTTTCTACTTCTCAGAAGAGTAGCACTTACAGCACAATGATATTGAACACAGAACTGAAGAAGGAATAATTCACACTCCAGTACCCTACGACAATGATAGTTCTTGCAATAACCTAGATCAGATATAGACTGAAAGTCAGTAACTAAGAAATAACTTTTGTAGTGAAATCTAACATAATAATCATGCATATGACTACAGAACATTGAGATAGTTCCTACCTGTTCAGAGATTTTTTTCGTTTCTAACATGACCAGAGCTAGGGACCCTTATTTAAGCTGAGTCCAGCAGACAGTATTATCTCCTTGGCACCTTTCTGTCTGGTATGACAGAAACATGCTGACCTCCTATAGGTAATTAATTCAATTCAAGTGTTGGGCCAGTTCACGCTTTTCCCCTGCAGGCTGACTTATCTCCCCCTGGCAGTCATAATGCTTTCTGAACCACTAACCATCACCATAGTGTCACACCTGGATGGTTTTGAGTTGCCAGCCCCAGATCAGTTTCACAGTTTGCTCTCCAGTGTCTGGTACAAAGTCCACAGGCCCAGTGTTAATTGCCTCTGCCAGACATCCAACACCTAATTTCTGAATCCAGTCCGAATGGTTTATTATCCTTCTAACACCCCGCCTTTCTACCTGTCTACAGGAGTTACTAGCCTCTAGTCAAGTTTAGGATCCGTTTTACAAGTTCTGTTCACACTCTGTTGAGTCTGTGTGAATGGCTGGACTTGGCATGTTTATAGCTCCAGGTTGCTTGTGTCAGGCCTGGGCAGTTTTAATTTCCACTCACAGTCGCGGTTCATTTAACACTGCATAACTGTGTGGTGTTATTATCAATTCTGGGTCTATTTCTCCTTTCCCCAGCATTCTTTATGATAGAGAATTTCATTCCTTGTTCTGTAATATCTCTACATGGTTCATCAAAAGTGAACCGAAATTTGTTCTGGGAAGTAAAGGCTGCAAATTCGTGACAGTCATGAGAAGAAATGATCTGGAGAACTTGGTGACAACTGGTAAGATCGAAGGGAACAGACCAAGGGGAAGACCTAGAAGCAAGTACCTGGATGGCTTGGCCTTGTGGCATGGTCGAGACAGAAACACGGAGCTGATCCACGACTCTGGTGATCGAGTGAGATGGCAGAACATGACCGCCCACGCTTACCAGCATGGCACATGATGGATGGATGGATACTGCTTTTGGTTCATTCTCGAGAACGAACGTAACAACTAACAAATATTAAACACGTATGGTTTACGTACTGTTTGTACTGTTCTATGCGCACTCACACACCGCACAGCCACCTTACTGTTCAGTTAAGTTTTCAAATTCATTACACCTTCATGGCAAGTATTTCTGATTATTGAGCCTATTATCATGCCAAAGTGGAAACTATCGTGTGATACTAATCGGAAATATAATGATCAATGGGAAAAGACATTTGTGTGGCTCAAAATTTATTGATGATTCTGAATAGGCATATTGCAAATTGTGCTGGTGTAATAGTGTTCCAAGACTTTCAAATCTCACAAATCATGAAACAACATAAAAACACAAGCAGAGCACGCCATCTTCTTCACAAAAAGTACTTTCAGTGATGAAAACAAGTAAGAAAATTGATGATAAAGTCAAATTAGCAGTTACAAATTGCTGTTAGCATGGCCTGCCATAGTGCCATACGCACCGTCGATCACTTAGGTGAAATAATGGTAGCCCATGGATGTGGCAGCACTCTTGGTCAGATAAAATTGCACCAAATGAAGTGTATATCACTAATAAGAAATGTTATTTCACCATCTTTAAAATCTGATCTCATTCTAGATCTGCAAAACAAGAAGTATACACTAATCATTGATGAGTCCACTGTTGTCTCGACCCAAAAGTATTTGTGCATGTGATAAAAGACATGAAATTACTACTAGTTTTCTAGGTGTGAAATTTTATATTCTAAGGAATCCTGTACTGAATTTCTCAACACTGAAGAGGAATACTTATTTGAAGAAGAGGTTTTCATGTGATGTAAATATATTTTTAATAGATATATTTATTGGGTGTATTTGGCTTTTTTAAATTTCATGACTTGGCTTTATTTGATCACAGTGATCTGGTAACCCTGATGAGAACTCCATGAACATAAGAGTGAGTGACTCAGCTGGCTGTGGAGGTTTGTTTGGGTGTGTTTCCTCAGAAATAAATCATATGTCAGCTGCCACTGTGAGTTGCATTAAATGCATGAGTCTCAGAATCTGTCAGACTAACCATGGGAGCATTGTGTTTACAGTCTATTTACATCATAACTAACTAGACCTATACAGTACCCGCCAGGCAACTGTTACACATATAAAAGCTATCCACAAATTTATTTGTAACATGTCAAGCCTGTATATGGGTGTTAGAAGTCAGGGTGAAACTGCCACATACATTTTCCAAAATATGTTAATGGGCAGTCACAAAGCTAGATTTAGGCTGGAGTGACATGCTAAAAGTGCTTGGTCATATACAGAGTGACTGATAAACATATGACCATGTGATCAACATCTATTTAAGTAGAGAAAAACTGCAACACGTAACAGCTAGTAAGACTAGTGGAATAAGGACAGAGAATGGTATAGAGAGATAAGTCTGAGCAGTCTTGCTTAATGGCATTGAAAGATATCAATCAGTAAACGATTTTTTACTTAGTGCTACAGAGAAGATTTTGTGGAGAGGCATGATTGCCCATGCAAGTTGGCAGAATACATTATGATGATGGTGAAGGTTATGACAATGATGGTGATGGTAGTGGTGATGTAGATGATGGTGATGGTAATGAAGTAATACAAAGAACTGACTTCCTAGTATTCCCCACAGAGAGTATATCCCCAGGTAGTAATTATTTTCCTGTTCACGAAGTGGACTGTCAGCTGAGATAGTCATGTTGTTGAGGAGTGGGTTGTCCACCCAAAAGGTCATCCAGAAGCCTGCTGTGGTATCAAAGAGGTAGTAGCTGAAATACAGCAGGGCTAAGACAGCCATTGACAGGTAACCAATGGACCTGATGTATGTTTTATAAACAGACCATTCCACCTGTGGAAGAGAGGATAGGCTACAGGTGAATTATACAAGCATTAGCATCCAGGCAGCTCTGTTAACTCTTTTAGTCCCAAATAAAGCATGATGTGTATTCTGGCTCTCAAAACAATACATCATACGTCTTCTTACTGTTTACATTTGGTCAGAACATACTAAAGAAATATGGCCACCCTAGTGGTTAGTGCCAGAGAGTGGTTGAAAGTCACAGGGTTATGCGTGATCTGAGTTGACTCATTTTTAATATATATATTTGTTGCTGAAATGTTGACTCTTTTTATAAAGTATATACATATATGTTCATGTATGACTTCTTTCTCTTGATCTCCACTCCATGAACTTGATGTTAAACTATACATTCAAAACTATCGTTATATGAGGGGAAGTCAATAAGTAAGTCACAAATGGCTGTAGAAAAAATAACTAAATACGATAACAACTTGAAACCGTTTATTCTTTTTACATACATTGTCCCTTTAATTCTCAACATAATTTCCACCAACATTGATGCACTTATCCCAGGCCTGCCTGCCTGCCTGCCTGCCTGCCTGCCTGCCTGCCTGCCTGCCTGCCTACCTACCTACCTACCCCTCTATCTATCTATTGATTGATTGATTGATCTAGGAACCGACATCACAGCATTCGGGACATTCCCATAAGCGCTCTGTCCCCATCCTCAGCAACCAGCGAAGAGTTCCAACACTAATAGTACCAGTAGCAATCTGATTATATGTCCGTCTCGCCTTTCCTCTGATCTATCTATCTATCATCTATCTATCTATCTATCTATCTATCTATCTATCTATCTATCTATCTATCTATCTATCTATCTATCTATCTCTATCTATCTATCTATCTATCTATCTATCTATATCTGTCTTTCAGACATTATTGTTCACTATATATGTGTGTGCGTGTGGGAGAGAGAGAGAGAGAGAGAGAGAGAGAGAGAGAGAGAGAGAGAGAGAGAGAGAGAGAGAGAGAGAGAGAGAGAGAGAGAGAGAGAGAGAGAGAGAGAGAGAGAGAGAGATAATAATAATAATAATAATAAGTCTTTATTTTCAAAGGGTTAAGAATTGGGCACGCAGGCCCGTCTGACATTCTGCCCTTCTTCTCTATTTCCTCTCATACATTCTTTCATTCAACATCACTTATGAAGCAACTTTTGACAACAAAAGAACATTAAAACGCATGAAAAATAATCAATAACAAATGACTCACTGAGGCAGTGTTTAACATGGGCATTATAAATACCTAAGGAGGGTGTAACGTGCCATACATAAGGGAATGTTTTTTGGCTAGTTGTCGTTTGAGATAAGTTACCATTATTGTCTTTTTTGTGTTATTTGTTATGGGGGCATGTAGTCTGTACTAAGGTAGTGTTCAAACAGGTTGCGAATGTATGTATCATGATTGGTGGTGTCTTTGATTTCTTGTGGAAGATTGTTCCACAACTGAGCGGCAGAGTATGCTAAGCTTGTTTTATATAAGTCTATCCTAGGTTTAGGGACATGAAGTATATTTAGTCGTTCGCTATGTCTAGCGTTATATTTAAACAATGGCCAAAGGTAGCTTGGAGCATTTTGAAATAGGATTTTGTGAATTAGTTTGGTCTTATTAAAAAGCAGGCGCTTGTGGAGTGGCAGTAACCGGAGACGTTTATATAGGTTAGAATTGTCGGTAAGCTTTTCACCATTAATTAAACGCACTGCCCTTTTCTGGAGTGAATATAGGCGTTTTGTTATTGATTTGGAGCATCCATCCCAGACTGTGGAGCAGTAATCAATATGTGTTTGTATATGAGAAGTATAGAATATCTTTCTTGTGTTTTCGTCAAGGAAATTTTTAATTTTGGCAAGTTGGTATACTTTTTTGGCTATTTGTTTAACTAGAGCATGAACATGTGAGTTAAAAGTTAGATTTTGATCTATGATAACACCCAGTGTCTTGTGCTCGGTGACACTTTCTACAGGCGTGCTGCCAATGTGCAGCTGAAGAGTTCTCTGCGAGTTTAGAGTGTGAAGTCTTTGCCTGGTTCCTATTAACATAGACTTTGTTTTAGTAATGTTAATTTGCATGCGGTTTGCATGACTCCAGTTAACTACACTATTTATTTCCTGTTGCAAGGATAATTCTAGCACATTACGATCAACAGCGTTTGTATAGAGAGGGGGAGGGGGAGAGAGAGAGAGAGACAGAGAGAGAGAGACAGAGAGAGAGAGAAAGTGGGTGTCAGAGAGAGTGAGAGAGTGAATGTGTGTGTGCGCACGTGCATGCGTGTGTGTGGAGAGAGTGATTGAGCGAGAAATGGTGAGGGAGTGTGTCAGTGCATGCATTCGTACATGTATGTGTGAGAGTGAGTGAGGGAGTGTGTGCGTGCGTTCATGCGTATGTGTATGTGTGAGAGAGTGTGATTGAGAGAGTGAGTGTGTGTGTGAAGGATTGTGTGTGAGAAAGTGAGAGAGTAAGTGAGTGAATGAGTGAGGAGTGAATGAGTGAGAGGGTGAGTGTGTGTTAGTGAGTGAATGAGTGTTAGAGTATGTGTGTGTGTGTGAGTGAGAGAGAGAGAGAGAGAGAGTAAAAAGAGTGAGTGAGTGCGCTAGGGTAAGTGAAACATCATCTCTCCCTCCGTCTCTCCATCCCTCCCTCCCTACCTCCCTGTCTGTCTGTCTGTCTTCTGACAAATGACTCACTGAGGCAGTGTTTAACATGGGCATTATACATACCTAAGGAGGGTGTATCGTGCCATACATAAGGGAATGTTTTTTGGCTAGTTGTCGTTTGAGATAAGTTACCATTATTGTCTTTTTTGTGTTATTTGTTATGGGGGCATGTAGTCTGTACTAAGGTAGTGTTCAAACAGGTTGCGAATGTATATATCATGATTGGTGGTGTCTTTGATTTCTTGTGAAAGATTGTTCCACAACTGAGCGGCAGAGTATGCTAAGCTTGTTTTATATAAGTCTATCCTAGGTTTAGGGACATGAAGTATATTTAGTCGTTCGCTATGTCTAGCGTTATATTTAAACAATGGCCAAAGGTAGCTTGAAGCATTTTGAAATAGGATTTTGTGAATTAGTTTGGTCTTATTAAAAAGCAGGCGCTTGTGGAGTGGCAGTAACCGGAGACGTTTATATAGGTTAGCATTGTCGGTAAGCTTTTCACCATTAATTAAACGCACTGCCCTTTTCTGGAGTGAATATAGGCGTTTTGTTATTGATTTGGAGCATCCATCCCAGACTGTGGAGCAGTAATCAATATGTGTTTGTATATGAGAAGTATAGAATATCTTTCTTGTGTTTTCGTCAAGGAAATTTTTAATTTTGGCAAGTTGGTATACTTTTTTGGCTATTTGTTTAACTAGAGCATGAACATGTGAGTTAAAAGTTAGATTTTGATCTATGATAACACCCAGTGTCTTGTGCTCGGTGACACTTTCTACAGGCGTGCTGCCAATGTGCAGCTGAAGAGTTCTCTGCGAGTTTAGAGTGTGAAGTCTTTGCCTGGTTCCTATTAACATAGACTTTGTTTTAGTAATGTTAATTTGCATGCGGTTTGCATGACTCCAGTTAACTACACTATTTATTTCCTGTTGCAAGGATAATTCTAGCACATTACGATCAACAGCGTTTGTATAGAGAGGGGGAGGGGGAGAGAGAGAGAGAGACAGAGAGAGAGAGACAGAGAGAGAGAGAAAGTGGGTGTCAGAGAGAGTGAGAGAGTGAATGTGTGTGTGCGCACGTGCATGCGTGTGTGTGGAGAGAGTGATTGAGCGAGAAATGGTGAGGGAGTGTGTCAGTGCATGCATTCGTACATGTATGTGTGAGAGTGAGTGAGGGAGTGTGTGCGTGCGTTCATGCGTATGTGTATGTGTGAGAGAGTGTGATTGAGAGAGTGAGTGTGTGTGTGAAGGATTGTGTGTGAGAAAGTGAGAGAGTGAGTGAATGAGTGAGGAGTGAATGAGTGAGAGGGTGAGTGTGTGTTAGTGAGTGAATGAGTGTTAGAGTATGTGTGTGTGTGTGAGTGAGAGAGAGAGAGAGTAAAAAGAGTGAGTGAGTGCGCTAGGGTAAGTGAAACATTGAGTGATAGCGTGTGGGTGTGTGTCTGTCTGTGTATGAGTGAGAGAGAGAGTAAGAGAGTTAGAGATAAAGTGAATGAAGATGGACAGAGTGAATGAATAGGGGAAATAGTGAGAGAGAGAGAGAGAGAGAGAGAGAGAGAGAGAGAGAGAGAGAGAGAGAGAGAGAGAGAGAGAGTGAATGAGAGAGAGAGAGACAGTGGGAGAGTTGTTGTGTTAGTGTGTGTGTGTGTGTGTGAGCATGCGCATGCGTGTGAGTGTGTGTATATGAAAGAATACAGAGAGAGAGAGAGAGAGAGAGAGAGAGAGAGAGAAGAGAGAGAGAGAGAGAGAGAGAGAGCTGAGCAGATGCATGTCATGTAATACGCATGTTATGTAACACGCGAATCCATATGTTTGTGTATTCTCATCTGCTATGTTATCAGTTAAATACCATTTGATTTTATCATGTATAATGTAAACTCATGTACATTACTGTAGTTTGAGTGAGAGACAGAATGTGTGTGTGTGTGTGTGTGTGTGAGTGAGTGAGTGAGTGTGTGTGTGTGTGTGTGTGTGTGTGTGTGTGTGTGTGTGTGTGTGTGGGTGGGTGGGTGGTGGGTGGGTGGGGGGGGGGGGAAGAGCATCACTATTTTTACTTCACACACTGTGTAAGTACACATTTTTCTCCATGTTTAACATTTTTATGAGACTGCTCATGACAATTGTCAGTGTATGTGTGTGAGTAAAGTGTGGGAGTTTGTTCATACTAGTTTCAATGCTCACGTGAGACGTTTTGTATGTGTCTAGATGTGAGGATGTGTGAGTGTGTGTGGAGGATGTGTGTGAGTGTGGGATGTGTGTGCGTGGGGATGTGTGGGTGGGGGAATGTGGGTGGGGGTATGCGTTTGGATGGGTTGAGGTGTGTGGGTGTTGGTGGGTAGTGATATTTGTGGGTGTTGGTGGGATGTGTGGATGGATGTGTGGGGGTGAAAGTAGGGGTGTGGGAATGGGTGTGGGGGATGTGTGTATGGGTGGAGGATATGTGTATGGGACGGGTGCAGGGGATATGTGTTTGGGTGGGGGATATGTGTGGGTAGGTGGAGATGTGTGGATGGTTTGGGGAAGTATGTGTGGGTGGTGGGGGTTGTGTGGTTAGGGGATTGTGTGGGTGGAATGGGGATGTAAGGGCGGGTGGGGAGAAGTGTATGGTGTGTGGGTTTTTTATATGTGTGCGGTGTGTTGGTGGGGGATGTACGGATGGGAGGTATGTTTATGGTGGTATGGGTGAGGATATGTGTGTGGGTGGGGGATAGTTTGTGGTGTGGGGGATGTGTGTATGGGTGGGGGATATGTGTGGGTGAGTACTGGGTGTGTGGTGGTTGGCAGAAGTATGTGTGGGTGGTGGGGGTGTGTGGGTGGGAGATGTGTGCGTGGATGGAGAATGTGTGGGTGGGGGTGTATAAGTGGCTTAGGGATGTGTAGGTGGGTGAGGGATGTATATGTGTCGGGGTGGGATGCGTGAGTGGGTGGAGGATGTGTGTGGGTAGGGGTATTGTGATCGAGAGATGTTTGGTTGGGGGTGGGTGGGTGCATAGTGGAGGATGAGTGAGTGAGTGTTGGTGGATGGGTGGGAAATGCATGTGTGGGTGGGGAGAGCTGCGTGGTGTGTTGGTTGGGGATATTGTGTGGGTGGGGTATGTGTGTGTGGGTGGGGGTATGTGGGGTGGATGGGTAAGGGTATATGTGTGGGTGTGGGTGGGAATATTGTGTGGTATGTGGGTGTGGTGTGTAGGTGGGAATGCATGGTGGTATGTGGGTGTGGGATGTGTTGGTGAGGAATATGTGTGCAGTGTGTGGATTGGGAATATTGCGTGGTAGAGGATGTATGTGATGTGCGGGTGGGGGTGTGTGTGATGGAGGATTGGGTTAGGGCATGTGTGGGTGGGTGGAGGATGTATGTGAGGGTGGTGGGGTGTGTGTGAGTGTGAGTGGATTGGGGATGTATAGATGGTTAGGGAGATGTGTGTGTGTCGGGGTAGGGAGATGTTAGTTGGTTGGAATGTGTGTGTGGTCTGGGGATGTGTGAGTGGATTTGCGATGTGTGGGTTGGTGGGGGATGTGTGTGCGTGGGTGGGGAATATGTGGTTGATGAAGATGTGGCTGGGGGATGGGTGGTTGGAGGTGTGGGTGGGGGAGAGGATGTGTGGGTTAGGATGTGTATGTGGGATGTGTGGAATGGTGGGGGATGTTTGTGGGTGGCGAATGTGTTTTGGTTGGGGGAACAGGTGAGGGCAGTGTGTGTGGGTGGGGTATGTGTAGGAGGGGGATGGGTTGGTTGGTGGGGTATGTATGTGTCCCTAGGCGTGTGTGTGGGTAGGTGGGGTTGTGTGTATGGGTGGGGTGATGTATGGGTAGGTGGGAGATGGGCCTCATAACATGGTAATTTGTCTTTATGATTATTATTATTATTATTATTATTTTTTTGCATATCCTTTACAGGACATAGCTGTCAACACCAGCATCTTTCAGCTGTATGTTGATTTCTTGGCAAGATTACGCTCAGTAGTTTGCCATTGCTTTCTGAGCGGCCGGCTCACATACCCTGTAGGTTATCGATGTGATTCGAACCACCGCTGATTTCTTACCGTCATCACGTTAACCCACGAGAGTATACGAGATTACGGAGAAAAGTCATAACCTCTAAGCCACGAAGCCGGCTGATTATGTTTACAACATTCATTTCACAACGTTTATCTTTCTTCCTATGTAAATGTATAATGCTCTTGATGAATGAAAGACGAGTGATTGGAAGGGCCGAATGTAAGACGGGCCTGAATGCCCAATTTGTTACCCTTTTAAAATAAAGTTGATTTGATTTGATTTGTCTGTCTGTCTGTCTGTCTGTCTAATGACCTGGACCAGCTAGCTAGCTAGCTATCTATCTATCTATCTATCTATCTATCTATCTATCTATCTATCTATCTATCTATCTATCTATCTATCTATCTATCTGCCTGCCTGCCTGCCTGCCTACCCATCTGTTCATCTCTCCCTCCGTCTCTCCATCCCTCCCTCCCTACCTCCCTGTCTGTCTGTCTGTCTTCTGTCTAATAATTAGAAAATTTCGCTTAATGCTAGGATTAGGAGGAGGAGGAGGAGGAGGAGGGGGGAGGAGGAGGAGGGAGGGAGGGGAGGAGGAGGAGGGAGGAGGGGAGGAGGAGGAGGGAGGGAGGAGAGGGGAAGGAGGAGGAAGAGGGGAGAGGGGAGAGGAGGGGGAGGAGGAGGAGGAGGAGGATTATAACGCATATGCCTGTAGATAACTGTAGCAAAAAGTTCCACCTATTTGAGGAATATGCAACAATTTTACATATTTAGCAATGCTATTAAAAGTTATGTCCCCTCGCTATATATAAATTATAATGTAAATTAAAATATTAAATAATATTAAGTAAATAACTTTTTGTACACTAACAAACTATGACAGTTGGCAGCACGGGAATGAGAAGAAGACGTGTAGAAAATGTCATCTCAATCAGATGGACCGTTCGCGAACATACATACATACAGATATACATTCTATTTTATCTATATATATAAAATATGATGTATGTATGTATGTATGTATTTGGTGCGTTCGATAACGGTCCATCCGATTGAGATGAAATTTTCAAGGGCTTGCCATTGACTGCTACCTAATGGTCAGACTTTCAGGGGTTTGACAATGGTCTGGTACCTAATGTTCAGACTTTCAGGGGTTTGCCTTTGAGTGGTACTTATTGGTGGGGTACTGGTACTACTACTACTGGTGGGGGAGCTGAGTGGTCTCGAGGTATGGTGTCCGCCTTGAGTGCTGGAGGTCCCGGGTTCATGCCCTGATGAGGACAGGGATTTTTTCACATGGACTTCTAGTAACAAAATTTTACTTGGTCTCTGGGTAGTGAGATCGGACGCTCGTGTGTATTGTTGCGCACATAAAAAATACCTTGGCAGTTGGAACTAAAAAAAGAGTGCCTAATGGCGCTGCCCGGGCAAAATTTTGAGTTAAAATTCTACCCAAAGTATTTTCAGGATCCTCGCCGGTGCTATGGAGTTCGTGCACTGAGCTAAGTTTCTCCAGACTCAGGCTTGAGTTAGGAGTAGAATGGAGCACTTATGGTTTACACCCGTGTGCCTTGATGTTGATCCGTTGACTAAACTAAACTAAACTAAACTGAGTGGTACTTAATGGTCAGACTTTCAAGGATGTGACAATTTTTTTTTTCCCTCGCTCACTTTTAACTCAAGCGTAGTCCACACACACTATTTATAGTAGTGATTGACTGATTTTTGCATGTGGGTTAGCTTTCCCTATTAACAGTGTCCCTTGCCATCAGGCAAACCCACTCCGACTTGAGAGGTACTTGTAATTTACATCCCCGAGTCAAGGACGACAGGTCAACATTTTAGTCCAGCTGTTCAGTGTTGGGGTTGAACCGCTTACCTCGGCATCAGCACAACGGATGTTTAAGAACACATGTTCTTACCCATTTGGCCATGCGGACCTGTGATGTGACAATGATATGGTACCTAATGGTCAGACTTTCAAGGGATTGTCTTTGAGTGGTGCTTAATGGTCAGACTTTCAGGGGTGTGACATTGTTCTGGTACCTAATGGCCAGACTTTCAGGGATTTTGCAATGGTCTGGTACATAATGGTCAGATTTTCAGGGTAAGCCATTGATTAGTACTTAATGACCAGACTTTCAGGGACTTGCCATTGACTGGTACTTAATTGCTAGACTTTCAGGGATTTCATAATGGTCTGGTACCTAATGGTCGGACTTTCAGGGGCTTACCATTGACTGGTACTTAATGGCCAGACTTTCTGAGATTTGACAATGGTCTGGAAACTAATGGCCAGACTTTCAGGGGCTTACCATTGACTGGTACTTCTTCTTCTTCCTCTTCTTCGTTCATCCGGATTTTTTTTCCGGATGTGACTGCGTTGTGCCTGTTTACAGCAGAGCTGCATTCTTGCGCCGTTAGGCCGACACATCCGACTTCTGCGGGCATTTGTTGACCGGGTTAACCTTCCCAGGGGACTGGTACTTAATGGCCAGGCTTTCAGGGATTTTACAATGGTCTGGTGCCTAAGGTCAGACTTTCAGGGGATTGCCATTGACTTGTACCTAATGGTAAGACTTTCAGGGATGTTACAATAGTCTGATACCTAATGGCCAGACTTTCAGGGGCTTATCATTGACTGGTACTTAATGGTGAGACTTTCGGGCATTTTACAATGGTCTGGTTCCTAAAGGTCAGACTTTCAGGAGCTTTACAATGGTCTGATATCTAATGGTCAGACTATAAGGCCAATGATCTTGTTCCCAATGGTTTGACTTTCAGGGGTTTGACAATTGACAATTCCTAACAGGCTTTCAGGGGTTTGACAATTGGCAATTCCTAACAGACTTTCAGGGGTTTGACAATTAACAATTCCTAACAGACTTTCAGGGTTCCGACTGTTAGCGTTTGCTATATTTTCAAGTATTGTGAAAACTATTTTTGATGGATAGAAAGTGAATTAATAAAAATTATAATCATGACAAAATAGAACTGCCAGGTTTCATCAAAGTTCCAAAGAAAAAGAAAATAATCGATATGAAATCACAACAAGTACAATGTAAACCAAATGTGCCTGAGCAGACAATCTTGAGCAGCTTAAAAGATTCAGCAAGACATAAATATCCCAATAATTAAATTCAGCTTACTCTTCCTTTTGCTAGCTCCTCCTCTTCAATTAAGTTTGTGGATTCATTCCCTTTGTCCTTCTCTCCATCTGCCATACTCTGCTGTTTGGATAACTTAGTTCCTGATACATCTTCAGTGATGAAGATGTTTCTAGAGATAGCCAGGAATATACAAGATTATAAATCTTACGACAATGCACTGTTTCTGTTATAACTAAAATATTTGTGTGGTCAAACTTCTTCTTCTTCTTCTGCGTTCATCCAGAGTTGTTTTTTTTTTCCGGACGTGATTGCGTTGTGCCTGTTTACAGCAAAGCTGCGTTCTTGCGCCGTTAGGCCGACACATCCGACTTCTGCAGGCATTTGTTGACCGGGTTAACCTACCCGGGGGTGTGGTCAAACTAATAAGTTTCATACAATCAATATAAACCAGTTTTATGCAGTGAAACTAACAAGTTTCATGAGGTAAAACTTAATTTCAAGTAGTTAAACTAACCAGATTACACTAACTAGTTTCACGCAGGCACACTAATACATTTCTTGCAGTCAAACCAACCAGATTCACACAGCAACATTAAGATAGTGAAACCATGACGTTTCATAAAGTAAATCTAACACACAGACATCTCATACACTGTATCATGGAGTAAAACTAACAACTACCACATAATGTCAAACAGTCACATTAGGATAGTGAAACCATGAAGTTCATAATGTAAAATTAACACACAAACATCTCATACACTGCCCCATGCAGTCAAACTAACAACTACCACATAATGTCAGACAGTCACATTAAGATAGTGAAACCATGAAGTTTCATAAAGTAAAATTAACACACAGACAACTCATACACTGTATCATGTAGTAAAACTAACAAGAACCACATAATGTCAGACAGTCACATTAAGTTAGTGAAACCATGAAGTCTCATAATATAAAATTAACACACAAACATCTCATACACTGTCCCATGTAGTCAAACTAACAACTAACAACTACCACATGATGTCGGACAGTCACATTAAGACACTAATATCACAATGTCTCATAAAGTATTAGAAGCTTTCATTTGAAATCCGTTCGTGCCGCCACGCGTAATTGCGTATGTTGAACATGATCATGTCAAAGTCATGTGATAAGTACTGACCAATGAATAAAAGAGCACATGCTTATCGTCCCATGATGCATAGGTTCTGTTTCTGACCGTTGAGAAAATGGCTGGGTTGATCCAAAATCCATCCAAAGAAGCTCAAAGAGCAGTTATTCAGTTTCTTTCATTTGAAGGATGTCGACCAGTGGACATTTATCGAAGAATGCAGGCAGCGTATGGTAACAAATGTGTGTCGAAGACAACGTGACAGACTGGGCACGAATTGTTTCGGAAAGGACGTAAGTTCACAACAGATCTTCGACGGCCGGATCAAGCGCATATTGTTGCAACAGAAAAAACTATTGCCATATTTTGATGCAGCAGTACAGATGAACCGTTGTCAAAGCATACGTTCGCTAGAAAAAGAATTTGATGTGTCAATTGGGACAATTTAAAAGGCCGTTCGTAAGAAACTGCAATATCGGAAGGTGTGTTCACATGGGTACCACGGATGTTGACCGACCACCAAAAAGAGGAACGCATGGGATGGCGTTTGAACCACTTGCTGTGTTACAGAGTGGAGGGTGATACATTTCTCTTCCGCATAGTGGCAGGCGATGAAGCATGGTGTCACCACTTTGAGCCGAGCATCCAAAGAGAGAGCATGCAATGTAAGTATGCTGAATCACCAAAAGCCAATAAAATTCAAGTTACAGGTTTCCGCTGATAAGGTTATGCTGAGCACATTTTTTGACCATGAAGGGCTATTGTTGGCCAACTTTAAAGAACCTGGTGTCAACATCAACTCTACCCACTACTTGCAAACACTAGACAAGCTGCAAAAAGCCATCAAGAATAAACGACCTGGCATGCTTTCTCACGGTGTGATTTTGTTGCACAATAATGCTCGTCCATATGTTGCAAAGATTGTGCAGGAAGCATTAGCTTGGAAGAAGTGGGAAATTCTGCAAAATTTAGCCTATAGTCCTGATTTGTCACCATGTGATTTACATTTGTTCGGACCTCTAAACACTTTCAAGGGGCAACGATTTGACACAGATGCAGACGTCATGAATGCGGTAAACACTTGGTTCAGTGAGCAACCACAATCTTTTTTTGCGGACGGCATTCGCCACAGACCTTAGCAATGGGATGCTTGCCTGAATGCCTACGGCAACTTCTTCTGACCAACCCATGGTGTGTAATTTATTCAAAATGAATGCTTTGTTTAATTCTACCACACCTGTTAATGTTTCTTTCATGCTTTTGTAATAAAGCCACTGGAATGGGTTTCAAATGAACAACCCTTATAACATAAAGATATCACATACGGTAATAATAACAACTACCACATGGTGTCAGACAGTCACATTAAGACACTAATATCACAATGTCTCATAAAGTAACATAAAGATATCACATGCAGTAAAAATAACAACTACAGTTAATGATCCTACAACTGCTGAGTTGTCTATTTTTGGCAGCCTAGTGCCATTCTTAAAAAGATGCAGCACTCTACAGTTGGTCCAGGGACACACAGAGGGGCTGTAACTGTTGGAGATGGCTGTAGTAGTTTTTCCCTGGTGCTTCAAAGTGCGGGGCATTTGAAGAGAAGGTGGTTGATGATTTCATATGTGTGAGAACAATGTCTGGTTTCATTTAATTAAAAAGAGTTTGACCCCAATTTCTATTTGTCTTATGTTTAGCCGATCTTCCCATGTTGTTTATGAGAATATGTTGAACTGTTCTCATATTGCAACACTCATGTTGTAATTGTAATGGACTCAAACAAAGTAGATGAGAAAGGTGAAGACAGGCATGCTTCGGCAGAATGGCAGGCTTCCATTCAACAATCAAAAGTAGATAGCATCTGTTGGATTCCCCCTCATCCCCCCCCCCCCCCACAATATGCTAGTGTGGTGGGAAATAAGCAGGTGGACAGACTGGCTGGGTCTGCACCCCTTATTGGGGTATTGGTGTATGATAAGGCAGATGTGGTCAAGGCCCAATGGAATCGGGTGTATAGTGCAGAAAAATGGGTAGATCATCACGGCTTGGAGAGAATGGTGCTGCAGGGAGTGAGAGGATTTGGCCGACACTCAAAACTCAGAAAAAGGCCAAAAACATATAATTAGACTGGTACTATTGGCTATTACAGATGAGGACGGAGCACATATGGGAATGTCCATGGCAAGGTTTGTCCCTTTGTTGTTTTGCAGCTCCTGCTTTACCAAGCCTATCAACTTTCTCATGTCCCATGAAGTTGCTCTTCCAGCCATGCAGAAAACTGCCATATGTCATCCCGTATGTGCATTCCTTACTTGCTTTAGAAGTGACAGTGCCTAATCCTGGAATACTCCCAAAGTGCTACATTTTTTCTCGTCTATTGCCTGTTAACACAAACACTTTTGAATAAGTTCATCGGGTGTTTACCAACTCCAAAGTTTTGTAAGGTTTCAATAGCTGTTGCATCATGACATGACCAAAGGCTTTTTACCTTCCACATATGAAGCATGTGAAGCATAAAGCTTCTGATTCAACTCAAATGTCTTCTTGGATGGCTTGGCCACGTGGCATGGTCGAGACAGGAACACAGAACTGATCCACGACTCTGGTGATCAAGTGAGATGGCAGAACATGACCGCCCACGCTTATCAACATGGAACATGATGGATAGATGGATGTCTTCTTGGATGGCTGTCAAACTGTGAACATGGCATCACTACATATCTGGTTTCTTTTTAACTCTATCATGACTCTGAAAGTTGTGGTTCTGTGATATGAAACAATTATGTACAAATCAAATGCAGTATTAATAACTTCAAATTAAAAGGTTGAACACGGCAGAAATGTGAATGAAGAGAAGAAATTAGACATGGGCACAGAAAAGTTACTCCAGCACTGGAAGAGCGAGCACAAGGAATGCAAAAGTTCTGAAACTATCATACCGTTCACTTGCTAAAGTATCCATGCTGCCAATGTCAGGTGTATCTGATATCTGTGATTCTATAGACAACAGCTTCTCAAGAAGGTCTTCCCCTGTCATTTCTGAAATATCAGTTTTACAGCATATAGTGAGGATTATTCTGATTAGCAGAAGATTTAGAAACACATTAACAGTAGCAAAAACAGTTCCCAGTGCTGATTGTTATAGTGACCACAGACTACTCACAGGAACATTGAGGATAAAGCTGAAGAAAGTCAAGTGTATAACAGGAAACGCTAAATATGAGTTGTGTACATTGAGTAATGACAAGGAAATACAAAATAAATTTAACATAGAAGTACAGAACAGATTTGATATATTGTCTGATCTAGAGATATTATTCCAGGATGTGAATGATCAATGGGAAATGTTAAAGAATTCAATCAGTTTGGCTGCAGACACAACTATTCCAAAATTAAAGAAGGTGGGTCATAAGAAATGGATGACTGAAGAAATTTTACACCTTATGGAAACAAGAAGACTCAACAAAAATAATCCTGCCAAATATGAAGAAATTCACAGACAAGTCAGAATATTATGTAGGAAGGCAAAAGAATCATGGCTTGAGGAAAAGTGCTTAGAAATTGAAAAACAAATTTAAAAATTTGAAAAGACAAATTTAACATAGAAGTACAGAACAGATTTGATATATTGTCTGATCTAGAGATATTATTCCAGGATATGAATGATCAATGGGAAATGTTAAAGAATTCAATCAGTTTGGCTGCAGACACAACTATTCCAAAATTAAAGAAGGTGGGTCATAAGAAATGGATGACTGAAGAAATTTTACACCTAATGGAAACAAGAAGACTCAACAAAAATAATCCTGCCAAAATATGAAGAAATTCACAGACAAGTCAGAATATTATGTAGGAAGGCAAAAGAATCATGGCTTGAGAAAAAGTGCTTAAACACACAACAGTCAAAATACCAAATTAGTGCCCAAAAGAATTCAGGAACTTACTAATAAAAGAACAAGTACATCAACAGGCTGTCTAAAAACTAAAGATGGCAAAATCATAATAGAAAAAGATCAGACTCTACATGTATGGACAGATTATGTGAAAAACCTGTATAATGATAACAGAGAGGAACAGTATGATATTAGATTTAATAATGAAGGACCACCAATTTTAAAGATGGAGGTTAACAATGTTCTTAAGCATATGAAAGCTGGCAAGGCCCCCGGTGCAGATAACATCACAACATAAATGATTAAAGCTTTAGAAGAATTTGGACTAGAGCAAGTCACCAGACTGCTGAACACATTATATGATACTGGAGATATTCCTTCTGAATTATGTAATTCTGTATTTATTGCTATCCCAAAGAAATCAGGAACCTTGGAATGTGATCAACATAGAACAATTAGTATAATGAGTCACATCACAAAGATCTTGTTACGAATTATCATGCAAAGAGTGAGGAAGAAAATACAACCTGAAATAGGGGAAGAACAATGTGGGTTTGTAGAAGGAAAGGGTACAGTAAATGCTGTGTATATGCTGCGAACAGTTATTGAACGTGCTATAGAAGCAAACAAGGATATACATATCTTTGCTTTATTGATTACACAAAGGCTTTTGATAGAGTTAGACATGTAAACATGGTGGATATGCTTGCAGATCTACAAATTGATGGGAAAGACATTAGACTTATAAAAAACATATATTGGAAACAACAAGCTGCCATAAGGACTGATAATGAAGTGGGACAATATCAACCTATTAAGAGAGGTGTTAGGCAGGGATGTGTAATGTCTCCAGATCTTTTTTCCCTGCACAGTGAAAATATTTTCAGAAATGTAGAAGACATAAATGGAATCAGCAACAATTAGTAGACTTGGTTGTTGTCCACAGTGAGCAGCTGGGGTTGGAATTAAATTGTAAGAAGACACAGGTTATGGTCGTCACTAGGAAGAACGAAGTACCACAATGTAATATACAAGTAAATGGAGATATTCTTCAACAAGTGAAATGGTACAATTATCTCGGAACAGTCATAACATCTGATGGGAGATGCCTTGAAGAGATTAGAACAAGTATTGCCATGGCGAAGGTAGCCTTTTGCAAGATGAAAAATATTCTGACGAATAAAAAGATGTCAATTGAAACGAGAAAGAGAGTGTTGAGGGGATACATAGAGCCTGTTCTTTTGTATGGATGTGAAACTTGGACAATGTGCAGTCAAGCTGAAAAACATCTGATGGCTGCAGAAATGTGGTTTCTGAGGAAAATGCAAAGAATACCATGGACAGATATAAAAACCAATGACCAAGTACTACAGGAGACAAATGAAAATCGTAGATTGATTAGAGAAATTAGACGTAGACAGTCAACATTTTTTGGACATGTTATGAGAAGAAATGGACTGGAGAACTTAGTGACTACTGGAAAGATCGAAGGGATCAGACCAAGTGGAAGACCGAGAGGAAAATATCTGGATGGCTTGGCCACATGGCATGGACGAGATAGGAACACTGAGCTGATCCACGACTCTGATGATTGAGTGAAATGGCGAGTCATGACCGCCAACGCTTTCTGGCATGGCACATGATTGATTGATTGAGTGTGGATGACTCAAGCTATCAAATTAAAATGTTACAATATATATGAATTCTAGATACAGAGTATAAAACCAATGTGTTTCTTATCTTAGTCAATGTCATCTATTATCATTCAGTCTGTTTATGGAAACTGTTCAGGGCACATCTACTATATTGTATCAGTACATATATCGCTCTCTCTCAAACACACACATAAATGTATCCACACATGCATACACTCATACAAATGTGTACATGTGCATGTATGTGTTGTGTAATTTAACTTCCACGTGTATTCACAAGTAACAGGTAGTGCGTTACTTCAGTCTTTAAGTGACAACATACATTTGCCAGCTCAACTAAATGAGGACTCTGTTTTAGTTGTCAACGATCTCCATGTTCTGGTGGCTAACCTGTAGCACAGGCTGCACACACAATAAAGTATCCAGTCTGTCTTCCTTGCTGTTAATATGTGGCTGCAATGACAGGAAAACTTGTGATATAAAACTTACCACTGTCCGAGTCTTTGTCTGGTGTAACAGTGGAGTCACCGTCTCCATGGTGACCACTATGTTGTGTGTGAATAGCTCCAACATCTCCTTCACCCTGGTGCTGGTGTTGCTGTTGTATGGTCAGAAACTGTGACAAAAACTGGGCAAATGGGCCTATTGTAGGGCCACCAGGTCAACCAGAGAGCCCTGCTCAGTTAAGTGACCATTGGTCATTACAAGAATGATGTCCACTTCTGGCAGCCAGTGGATGCCATGTGTGACCATGATTCGAGTCTGCGAAGAAAAGATACAATAAATCTGTTCATTATTCTAGGCTTTTTGAGCAAATATGTTGTACTTGGTATCAGTCTGCAGAAAACTGAATGACACAAATTAGAAGGTTCAAATAAAATGGTTGGTGAATACAGATGTCCATTTTACAACTGATGAACAAATTAACTGATTTAGTGCCAAACAGAAAATTAGTTTGGACCAAATATGCTACACAACAAAATGAACAAGCATGTAAATTTCTGTTCACTGAGCATTGAAATTGCAGACGATACTGCAAAACAAGACAAATAACATGATGACACTAGTATGGCGATATATCGTCCTTCTGTCCAAATGGGAGGTCACATCTGGCTATATATTATCCCTCTGCACTGAATCAGTTAAAGGCCCCTAACCACACCTTGAGGCATGTTGGACATATGGTAAAATCAAAGAAAGTAAAGGCCCCTTTTACATGCCTGGCTCTGTGACGAAGAGGGTTACAGCCGCAATTCGTAATCCCGAACACTACATTTGAAACACAGCTGAGGGTGATATGGAAGAAAACCACTTTGTGTTGTTTTCTATACAATGGTATGAGTGCCAATAGTTCAGAAAGCAATGGCAAACTACTGAACATGAACTTGCCCAGGAATCACAAACAGCCAATAAATGCTGGAGTTGACTGCGATGTCCTGTAAAGAATATGCAACTAACTTGTTTTGCACACCTTGAGGTGCCTTGGACACCTTGTGGGTGATGTAGTTAGTATCTCACTGGCTGCCTTTACTTCCCAAAACATTGTCAATTGTAAAGTTTTGCTGGATGTGTGGTAAAAGTAGTCAAGTACAGGACCTTTTACATGACTTAGCCTGTTGGGCATATGATGATAGATATATTGGTATAGACCAATTGGCATACGATGGGTGATGTGGTCAATATCCTAGGACATTTTGTATGTTGACCTGGGAGTCCAGTCAATTGGTTTAAATCACTGCCTTGAGTATGATTGGAACACATGGCCACAGGGCTGGCAGGCAAGCATTCTAGCCTCTGTGCCACCAAAACTCCCACCAGTAAGAGGAATAAAGGTGACAAACAGCCTCCATGCAGCACTTTTGTGTTTATTTTAAATGTGTCCATTAGTTTTCCCCCAGGAAGAACTCTGCATTTCCTGTCCTCATATGCTGGTTTATTAAGTACGTGATCGCATGTGGGATCCCATAGTGTCTTACAATTACCAAAGTTATTCTCTTCCAATGCTGTTGCCAGACCTTGTCATAGTCCACAAATCCAATACACAGTGGTAAATTCATTTCACTGCTTTGCTCTACTGTTAATTGCTACCTGGTCAGTAACATTGAGAAAAAGAGAGCCATCCAGACTATTAGAAGAGGCCAAAGACTTTAGACCAGCAAGGTAGACAAACTCGTCTTCACCCCAGGAGGGAGGGGACATAACAGACAGAACAAAAACATGGTTTTATGAATCTGATTATAGGTCAGCATGGCTGAATGGATAAACTTCTGGTGTACTGATGCCGAGGTAGCAGATTCAACCCCTATACTGGTCAGTTAAACTAAAATGTTGACGTTTCATCCTTGACTTGGGGACGTACATTACAAGTACCTCAGAAGTCAGAGTGGGTTCACTTGATGGCGACGGACACTGGTAATAGGGAAAGCTACTCCACACACACAAATCAGTCCAGTGCACTAGAAGTAGTAGCACCTGTATGGACTATGTTTGAGTTCAAAGTGAGCAAATGTAAACAAACAGTGCATCTGCTTCATCACTATGCACATGTGGATATATTACACTATTGAGCGTGTTCAGTAGGGCTCTGTGCAGGCAGTGGAGAAAGCTTAGCTGGCTTTGTGACTCAGCATTATATACTCAAAGCTGTATGAAACTAAACAGTAACAACAGACAATAGTTGAGATAAGCATGAGAACTGACGGTTTAAACATGAAAGAGGTGATCAGTAAAAACTCCTCAGTGAAAGAGGAGTAGAGGAGGGAGAGAATATGTAGAAGAAATGCAAATAAGGAAGAGGAGAAGGGGAAGAAGAGGAAGAATTATAAGGAGAAGAATTATAAGGAGAAGAAGAAGGAATAGAAGAAGAATAGAAAGATGTGATCACAAGAAGGGGGAGAATATGGAGAAAAACATGAGAATAAGGAAGAGGAGAAGGAGAAGTAGAAGAACTATAAGGAGAAGAAGGGATAAAACCAAAAAAGAAGTAGCAGGAGAAGAAAGAAAACAAGGGAGAAGAAGGAGATGGAGGAAGAGTGACAAAGGTAACTAAGAAATTCAGTGCAATGTGTATATGTTTAAGCCAAATTTACCAGACTAAAAGATATTTTCCTGCACATTTAAGAACAGAAGAATGGTGACAACGAAAGACAAGTGGGAAAAACAAGTGCTCACTTTATCTTTCAGCAATCCCTGTCTTCCAATGACATGCCTGAAGATGTGCTGACCCACATGGCTGTCCACGGCACTGAGGGGGTCATCCAGCAGATACACATCACTTCTCTGATACACAGCTCGGGCCAGGCTTACACGCTGTTTCTGGCCACCACTTAAGTTTATTCCCTTAGCAAGCAAAAGTAACAAAACATCAAACTATTGCTTCATGTAACACAGTGTATGCATATCAATCAATGAATGGTGTTTGTCCATCAAGAATGATGATGACCATTCATTTATTCCAGTGGGGTTGAAAGTTTGGAGCCGTGACTCCTAAGATGGTTGATAAGGTCTATTTTGGCTCGAAATGTTCTTTGACAATGTGGGCAAATAATGCTTGACGTTCCAGGCTGAGGATCTCCTGCAGTGGTTTTTTTGTCTGTCCAGGATTTTTTCACAGCTCTTGCAGTCCTGTTTGCTTCACAAGTGACTAAACTCTTGTGTAATGATGTATGCCACATATTTTTATCTTTAGCAGCAGTCTCCCAAGTGTTGTGATGAATTCCAAAAACTTTTAGTGAGATCAATGAATAGCACTGGCCTGAAGATCAATCACTGTAATAGGTGAATACGATACAGTACAAAGGTTGGCTGTGGACTGAACAAACTGGAGACTAGACATTATACAAAGATTGGCTTTGGGTTGAGCAAAGTGAAGACTAGACAGTACAAAGATTGACTTTGGACCAAGCAAAGTGGGGATTGGACAGTAGAAAGGCTGACTATGAACTGAGCAAAGTGGGGATTGGACAGCAGAATGGTTGGCTATGGAATGAGCAAAGTGGGGATTAGACACAATGCAAATGATGGTAATGGACTGAGAAAAGTGGAGATTGGACACAGTACAAAGGTTGGTTGTGAACAGAGCAAAGTGGAGATTAGACACAATGCAAATGTTGGTTATGGACTGAGCAAAGTAAGGATTAGACAAGGTACAAATGTTGGTTATGGTGGTACACTGGTTGGCTGTTGACTGAGCAAAGTGGAGACTAGACATTGTAAAAAGATTGGCTTTGGGCTTAGCAAAGTGAAGACTAGATAGTACAATGAATGGCTTTGGACAGAGCAAAGTCGGGATTGGACAGTACAAAGGTTGGCTATGGACTGAGCAAAGTGGGGATTGGACAGTACAAATGTTGGCTATGGACTGAGCAAAGTGGAGATTAGACACAATGCAAATGATGGTTATGGACTTAGCAAAGTGGGGATTGGACACAGTACAAAGGTTGGTTATGAACAGAGCAAAGTTGGGATTAGACAAGGTACAAATGTTGGTTATGGACTGAGCAAAGTGGGGATTGGACACAGTACAAAGGTTGGTTATGAACAGAGCAAAGTTGGGATTAGACAAGGTACAAATGTTGGCTATGAACTGAGCAAAGTGGGGATTAGACAAGGTACAAAGGTTGGCTGTGGACTGAGCTAAGTAGGGATTAGACACAGTACAAAGGTTGGCTATGGACTGAGCTAAGTAGGGATTAGACACAGTACAAAGGTTGGCTATGGACTGAGCTAAGTAGGGATTAGACACAGTACAAAGGTTGGCTATGGACTGACCAAAGTGGGGATTGGAAACAGTACAAAGGTTGGCTATGGACAGAACAAAGTGAGGATTGGATAGTACAAATGTTGGCTATGGGCTGAGCAAAGTGGAGATTAGACACAATGCAAATGATGGTTATGGACTGAGCAAAGTGGGGATTGGACACAGTACAAAGGTTGGTTATGGTGGTACAAAGGTTGGCTGTTGACTCAGCTAAGTATGGATTAGACACAGTACAAAGGTTGGCTATGGACTGAGCAAAGTGGGGATTAGACAAGGTACAAATGTTGGTTATGGTGGTACAAAGGTTGGCTGTTGACTCAGCTAAGTATGGATTAGACACAGTACAAAGGTTGGCTATGGACTGAGCAAAGTAGGGATTGGATACAGTAAAAAGGTTGGCTATGGACTGAACAAAGTGGGGATTGGATACAGTACGAAGGTTGGAGGTTGGTTATGGAATGAGCAAAGTGGGAATTCCCCCCCCCCCCCCACATTGATAGCAATTAAACTGATTGTAGTTTGTTTTAAACTCATAATTATCAGTTATTTTCCAACTGTGCATACGTGTTTGTGTGTGTACACTGGTAGTGGCTTACTTACGTACCAGGGAGGGGAGATTTGTCAGGTGGAAATAACCTGCACTGTCTAGTAGTCCATTGGTAGACTTAAACCTAGACATCTAACTTTCCCTTTCCCACTCCTTGGGGGATATCAAGACCAGCTAATTTCACCTTTGTTTAACGAGCCATTTGCAGCTGTCCTCTTGGATATTCATGGGCTTAATCTTTATTTTAGCCATACAGATTTTGTCTCGAGTTAATTTCTGACAAATTGTGGTCTCGGTCAAGGATCCACAATTGTCAGTTCTGACAAACTGGGGTTGCTCGCCAGCTATCAACTGACTCCAACCTAATGGTCAGGTTTCAGGTATATCACTGCCAACTGACTCCAACCTAATGGCCAGGTTTCAGGTATATCACCATAAACTGACTCCAACCTAATGGCCAGCTTTCAGGTATATCACTGTCAACTGACTCCAACCTAATGGCCAGGTTTCAGGTATTTCACTGTCAACTGACTCCAACCTAATGGCCAGAGTGATGATATCGAGTAATATGGTCAGTATTATGGAAGCTTCTTTTACTCTCCCAGATAATTCTCACAAATATATTTTATGAGGGTCAATCCTAAAGCTGTACTGGTCAGAAAAACATGCAACCCTGCCACTACTGGGAATCGATTCTAGGACTACTGTGTTGATAGACAAGGGCACTAATCACAACACCATTATGGCTTCGATTTAAACCCAGTAAAAACGTCAATGTAAAAATGCCATCCTGTACTTAACAATCTCACTTTTTCTCCAATCTCAGTCTGGTCCCCAGAAGGGAGAATACAAAGATCCCTGGTTAGAGCACAAGCCTCCAACACTTGCTGGTAGTCCTCTTCTCTGTGGTCTGAGCCAAACAGGATGTTGTTCCGCAGAGAATCATTCTGAATCCAAGCTTCTTGAGGTATGTAGGCAATTGTTCCCTGAACACAGGAACAAACAATCTCAACATAAAACACTAGTGGAATAGGTGACTAACTGCAATACACATCAGATAATGTACTGTATGTTAAAGATAGATATCCCTTGAGAACTGCAAAGAAGCATTAAGCATTACATCATAAGAATAAAACAGGGAAGAGGGCTGACTTCCTTCTACTGGGTTTTTATCTGATATGGTATGGTCTCTTTCTGCAGGATAGCGAAAGCGTCGTACACAACATGAACTCTGCAGATCCAGTGATGACCCCTAGGAGACTCCAAGAAAATTACACTTGTGAATGGAATCTCGAAGCCTGGAATTGAACCCACAATCTTTGGAGGAAGAGGTAAGCAGCATAACCACTTCACCATATCATAAAAATAAAACTTCCTATATAAGGGATTACTAATACAAAATAAAATACTAATGCATGTCAGTCACTGAATGAAAGGCTGTATATAAGCTGGCAGAAATATGTAATCTACACAATCTGGCCACAGTGAAAGTAAAACTATACTCATTTTATGTTGAAGGTGGGAAGCACAGTGTAAATATCATATCTGGGGCATCTTTTTGGGACTGGTCTACTCGGAAGTTCCTCAAAGTATTCAGTTCACATGTTAATTTGATCTTAAATGTTGGTCAGAACTTTCCCATTGCTAATTTTGATCAGTCCATGTGTTAATTTGATCTTAAATGTTGGTGAGAACTTTCCCATTGCTAATTTTGATCAGCATACTTGTTAGCTGATTAAGTGCCATGGGATGATTAATCGCTGCCATAGGTTTATATATCACCGAAATGTTGTCATTGCATTATAATACAACATGACTGCTACCATATTAACAACTTTTAAGTCATAACTGTGACACACTTCTATTTCCCATCCGTCATTCATTTTTATTTGGTCCAAACTTACTTTATATTTGGCACTGAATCTGTTCATTTGATCTTGAATGTTGGTGAGAACTTTCCCATGGCTAATTTTGATCAGTCACATGGTTTAGTATATTTTTTGGGGGTACTATTTTCCTTGTGGTGCTTTACAGCATCAATGTGTTTTGTTATTTTTACTTTTCTCATTTTTGAAGGATTCTTGTAATGTCCTTCTTTATGATCTTGTTCTCTTTTTTCATTCTAAATGCTTTTAACCTCCTGCAAGCGATCTTCCATACTCACCTTTGTATGACAAGTGCCTGATCGGAGGTTGTTGCAGGACATGGTAGGGCCTACTTATTAGAGACTGTAACCATAATCCCTTAGTTGCTCAATTTCTGAGATATCCTACATTGTGTTGATTTCTATGTTTAAAAGATGTTATGTATCTCTTGTGCTTCAACTTAATTTTACTTATCAGCAGATGGTGATCTGAGTCTACAATTTGTAATTTTTACAGTGTATTTCTAAATCTAGCTGACCACTGTGTACAATCATAGTATTTACTAAATGCTGAAGATCTCATGTAATGTTGTGTACCATCTATATCTCTGATTCAAATCTTTTTAATTAAACTGGACTCCTAGGTCTACCCAGCTTAAAATATAAGGGCTATTCGAAAATCAACCACTGATTGGCTGGTAAAAATAAAACGTTTGCTAAAGCGACACTGTTTATTGCTTGCATCTTTCAGTAGCCTTTTAGCTCGCTACACATAAACCTACAGTCGCATTTGTTCACTGGTTGATGAATTGCAAACGAATAAACATGGACACTGTTATTGCCTTTCCTGCCAGCTGTGAATTTCATTGTGTGATTCGTTTTCTTCAAGCAGAATGTCAAAATGCGGCTGAGATTCATCGTCGATTGTGACATGTGTACGGTGATAATGTTATGAGTGACAGTTCTGTGAGGGATTGGTGCAGGAAATTCAGAGATGGCCATGATGAGTGGGGACATGGACAACATTCAAGTGCGACAGGTGAGCTCATTCAAACAGTCGACCAAGTCATAGTGGAAAAGCGCCATATCACAATTTTAGATCTTTCTACAGAATTTCAACAAATTTCTAGAGCCAGTCTGTTTTGAATAGTCAGTCGATCCAAAACAAAAGGCGCGGAATGCTCACCAGCGGCGTCATTATCCTGCATGACACTGTGCGGCCCCACACTGCTGCTTGCACAAAGGCTTTACTTGAGCAGTTTAAATGGCAAATTTTCAACCAACCCCTTACAGCCCAGACTTGGCACCAAGTGACTGTCATCTCTTCGGCAATATGAAGGTCTGGCTGGCTACCCAGTGCTTCGACACCGCTGAGGAGCTCATGGAGTCAACAACTGGCTAAGTACCCTGGTGGTGCCATTCCTTGTTGAGGGGTTTCAAAGACTCATGCTATGGTTTGACTAGTGCCTGAATTTAGGTGATGACTATGTGGAAAAGTAATGCAGTGATTATGTAACTTTTATACGTTTTTAGATGTTATTATTTTTAACCAGCCAATCGGAGATTGATTTTGGAATAGCCCTTGTAGATACCAGGAAAAGTCTTGGGAAGTCAAGGTGGCAGACGTGATACTGACCACATGACCCGCCGAGTACTGATTGGTCTATAAATATAAGTGTCCAGCACTAAATGCCCAATGCACCAAAGGCATGTAAATGGGACCTTTACATTTACATACTTACTATCTGTATCAGTGGCTATGATTAACTTTATTAGTAACATTATATAGAGTAACTTTTATCATGAGTAACTTTTATCATGAGTAACTTATATATATATACTCATGTAGAGCTGTTGATATAGTTGTATCGGAGTGTGTTTGTTGTTTACATGCTGACAAAGGCTTTGGCCGCAACGTCCATTTTGGTACTTGTGATTGTGTGGCTAGTACACCTGCCTGTCGACCCAGTGATCATGCGATCAAATTCCCATCAAGGCAGGGATTTTTAAAAACTGCCTGGGCTCTCGGTCAACCAAGTGTAAAATAAGTACCAAGAAATGTAATGGGAAGGGAAGACAACCATCATAACATAGACCATAACACCCATCAAGCGCCGATTGGGTATAAAAATATGGGGTTAGCATTGTATGACCAATAAGTCTCAAGACATGCAAAAGAATACTTTCTTGTAGTATCTGTATGAATGGACCCATGGTTCTCACCTGTTTGTGAACACTGCCCTCATGAACAACCATCTCCCCCAACATGGCTGACAGCAAAGATGATTTCCCACTTCCAACCATTCCTACCACAGCCACAAGGCTCCCTGTTGGGACATTCACATGGATGCTGGGAGGGAGAAAATGACCAGAAAATACTGTCGTCTGATTACACTACAAAGTAAGGCAAATTATAAAGGTAAAGAAAAGGACAGCACAGAAACAATCACAGGACAAAAATTAACCAACCATTTTATTCAATAAAAAAGATAGTGAATGAAGCAGGATGCAAAAGCACACCGGATGTTTAAGGGCGTGCGTTCTTATTCATTCGGTCATGCTGACCTCCTGCTTGATTCATTCTTATGATCTCCATGTTAGACCTAATTGTTGTAAGCTGCCATCAAGTGTGTTTATTTTATCTTGCATGTGACATGTGCAGGACAAGCAGGTAATGCTGTCAGTGAAGTTCAAATCATCAAGCTGCTCTGTCAGAGTCTACTGAGTTCATTTATGGTAGTTGTTGTTACTTTCATAATCTAGAGTTTAGTCATGAAGAAAGATAAAGATGACAAAAGGCAACCCAGTCGCACTCGTGTTCTTATTTCAATTGTATCTGTTATCTGTCCCTCATGAAGAGGGTTGTTATGTTGCCTTTATTAAGTTAATGATATTCTGAGGTATCTCTTAGTGCATCATCAATTTCCAAAGAGATTCTCTATTAATGCTGTCAAAGGTCTTTTCATAGTCCCCAAATAGAATATAAAGTAGTGAGTTTAATTTCGTACTGTGCTCTATTATTATATGTAATGTGGCTTGTTCATCCCTTGGTTGTCTGACAATGGCATCTCTTAATACTTCCGTAAAGATCTGTTTAATATTTTCCCAGGAATAGACAATAACTGTATTCCATATTTTTTGCACTACTGCAGGTCCCTTATTTTGCCAGCTTCACCAGATACTCTTCTCTCCAGTCTGCTGGTATTTATTCAGTCTCTTAGTCTCAGCTAAATAATTTAAACAGCAGTTAAATTTAGGTGTCAATTTTGACTTAATAGTTTCTGCTAGGATACCATCTGGACCAGCAGCTTTCCCATCTTTCAATAGTTAATAAATAAATCTTTCTGTAGTTAGTACATAAAATGCTTAGAAAAATATTCAACTACCCCAACAGATTGAACAAAACTTAAGGACTACAGAAACAATGTGCTCATAAACATGAAAATATCAATCACATATCTTACTTCTTCAAAACTGGCTGACCATTTGCTGACCATGCAAATGTTCCATCTGAAATTGATACCGCATTATCTGAAATGAAAAAAAAATACTGTTGCCTGAAATTGACAAATGAAACTGTTGCCTGAAATGGACAAAAGAGACTGTGTTGAATAAAATGGACAAAAGAGAATGTGTTGCCTGAAATGGACCAATGAGAGTATGTGTTGCTTGAAATGAATAAAAGCTGGTATGTGTTGCTGGAATGAAAAAAGAAACGATACCTGGATGGTGAGATCAGAGGTCTAGTTTTCTCAGATAAAGATGTGCATGTTTAATCCGTCAGTAACTGGAAAACATAAATAACTAGCTGACCCGGCCCGGCTTCGCCCAGCTCCTGGCGGGGAGCATCTCATTTAATTCATATAAGTAGTCATATAAGTTCTCGTTCCCGTTACCGACTATCTGTCTGTCTGTCTGTCTGTCTGTCTGTCTGACCCGGCCTGGCATCGCCCAGCTCCTGGTGTGGAGCATCTCATTTAATTCATATAAGTAGTCATATAAGCTCCCGTTCCCGACTATCTGTCTGTCTGTCTATCTGTCTGTCTGATCCGGCCCGGCTTCGCCCAGTCCCTGGTGGGGAGCATCTCATTTAATTCATATAAGTAGTCATATAAGTTCTCGTTCCCTTTACCGACTATCTGTCTGTCTGTCTGTCTGTCTGTCTGCCTGTCTGACCCGGCCCGGCATCGCCCAGCTCCTGGTGTGGAGCATCTCATTTAATTCATATAGGTAGTCATATAAGCTCCCGTTCCTGACTATCTGTCTGTCTGTCTATCTGTCTGTCTGTCTGTCTGATCCGGCCCGGCTTCTCCCAGCCTCTGATGGGGAGCATCTAATTTAATTCATATAAGTAGTCATATAAGTTCCCGTTCCCGACTGTCTGTCTGTCTGTCTGTCTGTCTGTCTGTCTGTCTGTCTGTCTGTCTGTCTGTCCCTCCCTCTCTGTCTGTCTGTCTGTCTGCCTGTCTGTCTAATCATTTATTGGTTGCATCAAGAACAACCTTAGATAAACGAAGACCAACTTACAAAAAGCATTAGAAAGAGCACTTGAAAGATCTTTACATCTTCCCCAACAATTAACTTGGGTAAATGGAGCGGCAGCAGCAGCAGCAGCAGAAAAAGAAAAAGGAGGAGTAGGAGCTGGGAGGAGGAAGAGGGAGGTGGAGGATGGAGGAGGAGGAGGGAGGAAGAGATAGGCGGAGAGAGGAGGAGGAGGGAAGAGGAGGGAGGAGGAGGAGTAGGGAGGAATAGGAGGGAAGAGGAGGAGAGAGAAGGAGGAGGAGGAGGAAGGAGGAGGAGGGAGGAGGAGAGAGGAGGAGGAGGATGAGGAGGAGTAGGGAGGAAGAGGAGGGGGAGGAGGAGGGAGGAGGAAGAGGGAGGAGGAAGGAGAAGGAGGGAGGAGAAGAACGCAGGAGGAGGAGAGGGAGGAGGAGGAGGGAGGAGGGAGATGGAGGAGGAGGAGGAGAGAGGAGGAGGGAGAAGGAGGAGGAGGAGGAGAGGAGGAGGGAGAAGGAGGAGGAAGAGGGAGAAGGATGAGGGAGAAGGAGGAGGGAGGAATGGAGGAGAAGGAGGGGGAGGAGGAGGGGGGATGAGGAGGAGGATGAGGGAGGATGAGGAGGGAGGAGGAAGAGGGAGGAGGAGGGATGTGGAGGGAGGAGGAGGAGGGAGGAGAAGGAGGGAGGAGAAGGGAGGAGGAGGGATGAGGAGGAGGGGGGAGGAGAGGGAGGAGGAGGGGGAGGAGGAGGGGGAGGAGGAGGGAGGAAGAGGAAGGAGGAGGAGGGATGAGGGGGATGACGTAGGAGGAAGAGGAGGGAGGAGGAGGAGGGAGTAGGAGAAGGGAGGAAGGAAGAGGAGTGATTAGGAGGAGGGAGGAGGGTGAGGAGGAAGAGGGAGGAGGAGGGAGGAGGAGAAGGAAGGAGGAGGGAGGAGGAGGAGAAAGAGGGAGGAGGAGGAGGGGGAGGGGAAGAGGAAGAGGGTAGGAGGAGGAGGAGGATTATAACACATATGCTTGTAGATAACTGCAGCGAAAAGGTGGGTCTGTCTATCTATCTGACCCGGCGTGGCTTCGCCCAGCTCCTGGCGGGTAGCGTCTCATTAAATTCATACAACAAAATAAAGTAACTTAAAAGAATGTCCTTCCAACACCATCCATTATTTCTAATGAAAACCGTTTCTAATCACCTGCATGACTGTAGATAACTTTGTAAGCATAAAAAGATGAGTTACAATGTTATGCATTATGCATTATTTTTATGAAAACTTTGAAAATGCCTTAAAGATTGTATCATTATTTATTATAACTCATATGCCGGTACATAACTATAGACAAAGAGTTTATAAATCTTTGAAAACGATGCAACAATATGACTATAAGTTATACAGCAATGTTATTAAAAGTTATGTCCCTTGAAATAACTTTTCTAGAGTTAAGTCCCCTCGCTGTATATAAATTACAATGTAAAATGAAAAATTAAATAATATTAAGTAAGCAGTCGATTTCACACTAAAAAAAATACCACAGTTGGCTGCGCTGGAATGAAAGGAAGACGTGTAGAAAATTTCATCTCAATCGGATGGACCGTTCGCGAACGCATAAAGGACACACCCACACACATCCTTTTTTATTTATAAGATAGGTCTCAAGATCCCTCCTCAGGCAATCATTTACAAATGAGGAAACCAACCCACCATAACAACTATTCATAGACATTGTGCCTCTTGTTTATACATGAACTGATACTGTCGCCAGCACTGCAGAGTTGTGCAATATGCTGAGAAATCATCATCATCATTATGTACCACGCCAGTAAGCATGTGTGGTCATGTTTAGCCATCTCACATGATCACCAGAGTCGTGGATCAAACCATCCAGGTATTTAATTGTCTGCCTTCCCCTTGTTCTTTTCCTATCAACTAACCTCTTAAAGGCATCTCCCATCACATGTTATGACTGTTCCGAGATAACTGTACCGATTCACTTGTTTAAGAATATTCCCATGTACTTGTATATTACATTGTGGTGTTTCCTTCTTCTTAGTGATGGCCATAATCTGTTTTCTTACAATTTAATTCTAACCATAATTGTTCACTATGTACAACAACTGCATCTACTAAATGTTGCAGATCCTGCTCATTGGCTGTAATCAAAACTAAATCATCCGCATATCTAATGTTATTGATGTTACATCACCCAATGGGGATTCCTCTCATATCTTCAACATTTCAGAAAATATTTTAACTGTACAGGGAGAAAGGATCTGGAGACACATATCCCTGTCGCACAAGTCTCTTATCTGATTTACTGCCAAACAAAAAGTGGGTTTGGACCAAACAGAAATTGATAGCAGAAAATGGGAAGTAGGGGTGTGTCACAATAATGATGTAAAAATTGTTAAAATGGTAGCAGATATATTGTATTATATATCAAATTAAAGGAGATTGCACAAGGAACACGTTGGTATTGCTACTATTACTATTGGTTAGGAATATAATAATATTGTTATCAGATGTTGTAAAAAAATTATTGAAGAGAGGGGTGACAATTATTTAAATTACCACTTATCAAGGCTCTACTTCTCAATCACTGATGATAATCCAATGAAATTTACTGAATAATGATAAATACACCACTTTTCTTCACCAATATCACTAGAACTGCTCCATAACACCAATAAAACACAATTAAAACATCATATTTTGAAGCACATCATTTTCACACAAAATGGAAAATGTCAGGAACACACGAGGCAGGTTTGTACTGAGAAACAATATATACACTATTTTTATTTAGTTATAATTATTATTCTTTTAAATTTAATTATTTAAATACTTCTTCAGCTTATTTGTGATAGGCAAAGCAAACTTAGGGGCACAAGTGTGGCCCATTAGAGCAAGCCTAATTCGACATGTGCCATCATATGATGACGAACTGTCGCTGTTAGTAGTGTTAGGTTTGTTTTCCATAATGCTAAATAATTTAACTGAATAACCACATTACTGCACGTGCTATCAGTTTTACAATCTTTCACAAATTCCATTAAATCAGAATAACTATAATCTAAAATTGTTTAACACGATTATCTGGCGTAAATCGACGAGTCGAGAACCATAGGGCGTTGCCATTACTAACATAATAAAAACAAACAACTTTCACAAATCTTAGTTAGTTAGTTAGTTAGTCGCAGTTCCAACTTCATAGCAATGGGTCATCCCCATTATGCTCCGTTCCTGTGCCAGTGAATATCACACAAAACGCTACCCACTGCCCAATGTGAAAAGTGGAAAAGACAGGAGTCTTGACAAACAACAGCCCGCACAGATACACTGCGCATAATGACGCCGCCAGAATGTCAATACAATAGTCCCCCACAAAACACCCAGTTCATTTCTGATGGAATCGGCAGTCATTTTCCCAACTAGATGTTTCCTAGATGTTCACCCACACAGTCCACGAAATGCAGTTCATCGTCGATGGCAGTGGCAGTCAACCAGAAGCCCAGCAGCCACGCATTTCTGCATAAGGCAAGAACCGGTCAACTCTGGGACATAGCCATCTGCCATCGCTCCGACCATGCAGTCATGTTCCAAAAAACCTCGGGCAGATTCAAAAGCATTTCACGCGAAACTCACAGCTCACAGTGTCGCGCCACGCACTCACTCAGCAGGGCGATGGAACCATCAAGCCTCCTTAATTGCCTCTTACGACATGCGTGTCTTACTCCACTTAAACCACTTTCACAAAGCTTAATCCACGTATCTTGTCTGATAAATTTCGAAGGCATATCTATTCTGTGTGTACATTTTCAATTACCAGGCACTAAATACTGTGGAAAATAAGAGAAATGAAACAAATAACAAACTGTCAACATTCTATCAATAAAGTGGAAAACACAGTCAAGGGGAGTTCCATTCTGTCAATAAAGTGGCACATGGCAGTGAATCAGTTAATAGGCTGATATTGACCAACTTCATCATTAATCTTTATGGCAGCTTGTTGTTTGTTTCAAATATATGTTTCTTACAAGACTAGGGTCTTTCCCATCAATTTCTAGATCTGCA
Source organism: Cepaea nemoralis (assembly GCA_014155875.1). Taxonomy (NCBI): domain Eukaryota; kingdom Metazoa; phylum Mollusca; class Gastropoda; order Stylommatophora; family Helicidae; genus Cepaea; species Cepaea nemoralis. Next base: position 595,203 of record JACEFZ010014013.1, read on the forward strand.
AGCATCCTCATCATGTTGATATCTCTTACTTTATCTAAAGCCTTTGTGTAGTCAATAAAGCAAAAATGTAGGTCTTTATTTACTTCTATACAATGTTCAGTTAATATTCTCAGCATACACAGCATTTACTATACCTTGCCTTCTACAATAGGGCCTTCTATAATAACATGGCTTGAGACACAGACATTCACTAGGGCTTGTTTCCTTAGCGACTCAGTGAGTATGCTCAAGAGGATAGAGATGGGGTCGATCCAAAGAGAGTGGTTGCTGTCTCTGGAGCGGTCTCGGCTGGCAAAGATTAGTTTCATCTTTGTGCCAGGGCATGTGGGAGTACAAGGAAATGAGCGGGCTGACAAGCTCGCAGGTAACGCTACTGTGGAGGGCGGACGTGCTATGGACCAGGCTGACATTCTGAATGCTCTACAAGAAGTAAGACTGTTGCGAGAACCAAGCAATGACTGTGATTCTACAACCATGGTCAGACTGCGAGAACTGCAAATTAAAAGAGGTGTTGCCAAACAAGAACACTATGCAGGAAGCCAAGGAAGATTGATTAACCAACACAGAACTGGTGTTGTGAGCCGCTACACGCTGTGGGATTTGCTGAGGAGGGGATCCGAGCACTTATGGACTGAATGGTTCGATGTGCAATGAGGATGATCTGTCAACTAACTAACTTGCCTTCTACGAACCCACATTGTTCTTCTCCTATTTTGAGTTATTGTCTTCCTAACTCTTAGTAAAATCTTTGTGATGTGACTCATTATGCTGATTGTTCGATGTTGATCACATTCCAAAGCTCCTGAATTTTTCAAAATTGCAGTAAACAGTGATTTATATAAGTCACTGGGAATATCACTAGTATCATATATTTGTATATATAGTTTGTGCTGAGAAATGCCAAGAGTGAAATAATGAAAGAGATCAAAGGTGTGATTTTATGCTATGCAATAAAGTTAATCCCAGAAAACTAAAAATATAAACTTGCGATAAGTAAAAGCAAAATCATTAATAAAGACAAATAATGATAATTTTTATTTAAAGCATGCGCTCTAAGATGGTATATTTTGCAGATTCAGAGAAATGGTAATCTCATCAACATATTCCCTCTGGGCATTGTGATGAATTTTGTTGACTGAGAAATACCTGAGACCTGTGGAGGAAACATTACTAAACAAGATCTAATCCCAGCCAGCCATATGTATTGGTTACATACCTGGTTATATCTGAATATACCTGGTTACATCTGGATATATCTGGTTACATCTGAATATACCTGGCTACATTTGAATATACCTGGCTACATCTGAATATACCTGGCTACATCTGAATATACCTGGCTACATCTGAATATACCTGGTTACATCTGAATATACCAGATTACATCTGAATATGCCTGGTTACATCTGAATATACCTGGCTACATCTGAATATACCTGGCTACATTGAATATACCTGGCTACATCTGAATATCCCTGGTTACATCTGAATATCCCTGGTTACATCTGAATATGCCTGGTTACATCTGAATATGCCTGGTTACATCTGAATATGCCTGGCTACATCTGAATATGCCTGGCTACATCTGAATATACCTGGTTACATCTGAATATGCCTGGTTACATCTGAATATGCCTGACTACATCTGAATATGCCTGGTTACATCTGAATATACCTGGTTACATCTGAATATACCTTTCGACAGATGTGAAGTTGCAAGATCAGTCTTGCAAACACCACTGATTTCTGATCTTGGAAAGAGAAAACACATCTATGCAACACAGCTCCCACAGATATGGTATTAGAATACCAGGCCTGGAGGACAGTCTCTACAAAACCTCACTCTTATAGATACAAGCACATTTTAGGACTCAGACAACCTGAATACCATTACGTTGCTCTTAAAAGTTACTCACAGCTTTTGAGAGAATTCTCAACCAGCAGCCCAAGCAATCTCAACAGTATAAAGCTGTGATCCAGTAGAAATTATGTCTTAACTTAAGGGATAACCTCACCTCCAGGTATTTAATATAAAAATTATAAGCACATCAATAACAACGACAGACGATCAAATTTTTCAACAAAACATACCCTCTGAATTTACGTTTTCTGCAGATTTTGGAGATACTGCTTCCTGTTCAATCTCCTTTAGCAAGAGGAACCTTGTCAATCTCTGGGCAGAGTTGATACCCTGCAGAGGCAGTATAAAAGAAACATCATATATCTTAAATGTGAATATATATATCCACTGATCAGACCAGTTGTGCTGTATGGCTCTGAAACCTGGAGTACAATGAAAGGAGACGAAGCCTTATTACAAATCTTTGAGAACAAAGTGTTAAGACGTATCTTTGGACCCATTAGTGATACACAAAGTGGAGAGTGGAAAAGAAGAAGTACCAAAGACATTTATGATCTGTTTAAGTCCCCGCTAATACTGGTATCATGAAGGCTAATAGACTACAATGGCTGGGGCTTATAGAAAGAATGGAAGATAATAAGGAAACAAAACTCGCTTACACTCAGGAAATAAATGACCGTAGACCCTGAGGTAGACCAAGAAGGCGGTGGAGAGATAATACATATACAGACCTTCAAGCACTTGGAATCAACGACTGGCAAGATAAGGTCCACCAGAGAGACGAATGGAGACGGATTGTATCTGCAGCAAAGAACCTCAATGCCCAGCTTTGTTTGGCTGAAACAACAGCCGCTGAAAAGCAATGACTGTGTTAAAAGATGTTCAGTGAGAAAAGAGTTACTGCTAAATTTGATGAAATGAGCCCCAGGTGGTTTCAGAATACATATCTCCAACCTAAAGGAAGTACAAAAAAGAAGATTAAAAAAGTACTACGCACTTCTAATATTCCAACCTAACAAAAGCCAAGATATGACATGACGCACAATTAATGTCTTAACAACAACAACACATTAAAAGTCCAGGCTACCGTGATCTCCGAAGGCATAGAGGAATGTAGGATAACACAGCAGCACAAGTAAAACTTGGTAAAACTTGGTGCCATAATACTGTGACTGGCAAACAATATACTTCATGCCAGCTTGCTCAACACCAGCCACTTGTTAATAAGTGATAAATACAATACAATCAGCAGCGGGAGAGAGGGTCGCGTAACATTAATGCAATTATATGACATAGTATTCAATAATATAGGCACTGTGTTTTATGTTCGCCATATTTTACCAGAGATTTTTTGTGTGGTAACTTTCGATTTCTTGTTTTTGTGTCTTCCAATTTAAGGAGGTTTAAAACACTCATGACGTTAAATTCCCCGATTTTTCAAGATCGCATTGAAGCAGAAACTGATTACCGATTATTGGAGTTCCTTCCATTGTCTATGATTGTATACATCTTGGCTTCTCAAATTTTTCTCCTAACGGAGACAAAGAGACTGTCTTTTTAAGACTAAGTTAACTCGTAAATTCCATTTCATATAGACGTTAGGAACTGATCTAGTATGGATAATTCAATTGAGCATCCATCTTTACGCATATTGTGTAATTTTCGACTATTTAAGGCGGCGGTTACATCCAAAACTGAAATCATTAAGATCGCATGCTATGATGCCGTAATTTCCATGGCGGAAAAATAGCGATTTTCCATGTCATAATCCAGTGATGATCATCCATATTCTTATGGATTATTCAGGGCAATGGAAATTATAATGAATGAATGTTTGCATTCAACATCCATTTTAGTATTTATGTGTAAATTGTCATCACTCTACAAGTTTGGTTACATTTATATTTAGGTAACTTTGCAAGGTAAATTCTCTGGTCAAAATAGATCTCCGTCTCGCGGCCTCGCGTTGACAACCGTGCGAGCTGTCACGCGCACGATCTGATGTCATCACAGCATGATGTGGAGATGTATATATCTGTGTGTGTGTGTGTGTGTGTGTGTGTGTGTGTGTATATATACACACAGGCAGGAGTTATCTGTCCTTGAGTTACATACACAGTGGCAGTGGTAATATCCCTTGGCGACAGTGTAACCCAACAGTTGTGTGAGTGTGTTGGAAGGGTCACAAAAAGTGAAAAGGTCAAAATCATTTTTTTCTATATGTCTATATTAAATGATAAACTGACACACACACTTTAATATCTCAGCTTAGAAATGACCTTCATATTTGAATAAGGTACCATTGGATTTCTTTTTTCAAGAGGTATCCAACTATGCAAGTTATATAATTAAAAAGCAAATTAGAAAATGTTACTAAAGTGTCTACAATAATAAGAGTGTATGGTTGTATGCTCTGTTGATAAATTTTGCTAAGTATTTTCCCACTGGCACCCCATGTGGTTCCACTTAGCTTTCTCAGGATGGCTATTTTTCTTCTAGCTTTTGCTACTGCTTTTTTTTATGTGTTTTCTCCATGTCAGCCTGTCATCAAATGTTACTCCAAGGTATGTGGGTTTTTTATTTTCTCTTAGGGGTGTTCCATTTATCTGGAAGATCCCTGCCTTTTGTTTTGGAGAGAGGGTAAATAGAATGGTGCTGCACTTGTCAGTGTTTATGCTGACACACCATCTATTTGCCCATGAAATAAATGCATCTACAGCTCTTTGTAGCGATCTGGTGGCCACTGATGCATGTTCATTTGTGCTCCACAAAACCAGGCCATCAGTGTACATTGCCGCTTTAATTCCATGCGGTAGATTAGCAACAAGATCATTGATGAAGATTAGAAAAAGTGTGGGGGACAAGACTCCGCCCTGGGGAACACCATGATGCAGTGGTACTTTCTTGCTCTTGAGTCATCTATCTGTACTCGGGCTCTTCTGTTGTGCAAGTTGCTTTCACCCAACTGTACATTCTTCCATTAACTTTACAGTTTCTAAGTTTCTTCATCAGGCCTTCTTTCCAGACTCTGTCAAAGGCTTTCTTCAGACTCATCCATGCCACAGGCACCAGCTTCTTTTCTTGGAATGCATACGCAATTTCTTGAGAGAGGTAGGTTGTCTGATCTTCTGTAGAGTAGCACTGTCTAAAGCCAGCCTGCTGTGGCACAAGGATGTTTTCACTTTCAATGTACCGCTGCAGTCTGTGATTGATGATGCACTCCATTGTTTTGCAGAGACAGCTGGTGAGGCTAATTAGTTTGTAGCTGAAAGCAATGGAACTATCTTTCCCTGATTTTAGGAGGGGTATCATGACTGCTTCTCTCCAAGCTTGTTGAACACTGCCTAAGGTCCAGCTATTATTGAAGATCTGCAACAGCTTTGCTTTGGCCTCTGTTCCTAGGTTCCTGATCATTTCATTGGAGATACCATAACAGCTCCTGGTGATTTTCTCATTTTTAGTTTTGATATGGCTAGCTCCAGTTCACTGATTGTGATAGGTGCCTCCAGAACCTTATGTAGTATTTCATTCTGTCCTGTATGTTGCATTTCTTTTGAATCTCTTGTTATTTCTCTAGACTAATTTCGATATTGTAATCTTGTGCGAATGAGTCCGCAAAATGGTCAGCTGCTTGCTTTCCTGTTAAGATGTTTCCATCTTTATGTAGTGCAATTTTTGAGTTTCTCCCTGTGCCCTCATCGTTAAGTTGTTTTATTAGCTTCTACAATCTCCTTGTGTCTCTTTCAAAGTTTAGTGACTCTGTTTTCTCCTGCCAGCTTTTCCATCTAGCCTGCAGCTTGGCCCTTTGAAATTTGGCTTTTGCGTGTTGGTATTTATTGTGGTGCTCTTGGCAGGGGTTGGCTTCCGCTTGCCTTCTACACACTTCCACATCATTATGCAACTGTTCCAGTTCACTACTCTAGTAGGGTTTATAATGTTTACTGGCTCCTCTTGGTATTGTTTTTCGAGCTGCCTGTAGTATGCATTTCCCGAACTCTTCAACTACTTTATTTATGTCTTTCTCAGTGTTCAGGTTTCTAACCAGTATGCTGGTGCGATGCTTGTACATCGCCCAGTCTGCTTTCTTGTAGTTCCACCTCGAGAGGGTGCTGCCTTCACACAAGCTCATTTTCTACAGTTAGAAAGACTGGTTGATGGTCACTGCCGCCAAGCTGTTTCCCAACAATTCGTTAAATGTTCCACTCCAGGTCTGGTGAAGGAAAAGCCAGGTCAGATGTAGTTGTAGTGTGCCATGATCTTGAGTAGAAAGTATGTGAGTCAGACGGCTTGTTAATCAAGATAAATCTATTCTCATCCTGCCATCTTCCAGTCTCTCCCCTTTCTGGTCCATGTGATCATAGCCCCAGCTCTGCGAGTGACTGTTGAAATTGCCACACACAATCATTTTTTCTTTTAATGGTAGTGTGTCCAGTGCCTGTGGGCGGTCACTTGGACAGTAGTAATTGATCAGATGTAGGTCTGTATTGCCCGTCTTAAGTTTAAGTGTCTGATACTCAGCCCCTTCCATGTAAACTTCAATTTGGGAAGTAGTGATGTTATTTTTTTTACAAGGGTCAGTATCCCACCCTTTTGCCTGTCCTTTCAGTCAGATCGATAACACTGGTAGCCTCTGATTTTGAAGGCTATATTTTCATTGAGGTGAGTTTCTTGCAAGTAAGATACACTTACATTTTCTTGGTCCAAGATATTTTTAGTTCAATTTTGTTGTTGTTGGCTCCCTCTGCATTCCAGTGCATTATTTTAAGTCTTTGTTTGGTATGGCCAGAAGCTCTATTCTCAGGTCCCTGGCTCCACAGAACATCTGAGAAGGACCTCCGGTAGTTGTGGTTAGACCCTTTCGAGGCAAAGGGCCCGGCACTGCACCTGCCTGGGGGTCCAAAGCAGGGCGAGCACCATAACATTTAGCAGTAGTTGACATATTTCTCAGCGTGACTGTGTGGCAGCCTGATTTCTGTGGTGCGCCTCCTGGCTGGCTGTCTCCGTCTTCAGCACCTTTCCTTTTCTAGAGCAGACTGTGGTCTTACTCGACACACGATCTTCTGAATCTGGTTGAAATATAATTTGACTTTGGCTTTTATTTTATATAAATATGTGAAAATATGTTAAAAAACCATTGAATATAGTGACCAGCAGAATATTGTGTTTGTAGATCAGAAAAAGGCTTTCGATAGAGTAGACAGATACAAATTATGAACCATCCTTGAAGATTATGGGATACAAGGATAACTGCCATGTACCACTCGAGCCAAAGTGCAGTGAGAACACAAGAAGTTATATCAGATATGTCAAAGTCAATACAGGAGTGAGACAGGGATGCGTACTCTTTCTTCTGCTATTTAATATCTACATAGACAAAATATCCAAAGAAGCAAGTCTTGACAGAACAGATTAAAAAAATTGTGAACACTTTACTTCATATGAAACAACAGATCCACATGCAATAAATGAACTTCTATTTGCAGACGATCAGTGCCTGTTTTATAGCGACGAGGGCAGACTGCAAAATCATATTAATAATTTGAGTTCAACATGCAGCAGATACAATTTGGAAGTATTATCACAAAAGATGGAAGATTGGATAGAGAAATCAAAATGAAATGTCAAAAAGCTTGTGCACTTACATATTAACAATACTGAAACATCCAAACATACCTATGTCCGCAAAACGATAATAAACAGCATATTCACACCAACCTTATGCTACCAATCTCAAACTTGGACATTAGCAAAATCAACAACACTGTGAGATGAGATGCCTGAGGGGAGTTGCCAACTTAACAATCCGAGACCGAATAAGAAATGTTGTTATCAGACAGACAGTGAGATCAACACCTTGTGCCACATTTATCGACAGACAAAAGATCAAATGGTTTGGCCATCTCGTCCGAATGCAACACCATCAACTACATCAAAGATCATCTATGACGAGAGCAAGAGGATGCCTGAGAAGAAAATGGATTGACGAGATCAAATACAATCAAAGACATTGTACAATCACATGGAATGACACTATCCAGTGCAACCCATTAGGCGCTGGAATGCCAATTATTCCTCCCCACGGTGCTTGATGGCAAAAGTTGAAGATGGTGATGATGATGATGACAGATTTACCAGGAATAAAGCATATTTGTGTTAATTTTACCTTACATTCTTTTCATATTTTCTAAATGTAAGTGTGCACTCACATGTTACGTGTCAGACATATGTTCCCCCGCACATTTAGCACAGGAATCAGCTATATACTCACCAGGAGGGGAATTGTCAGGGAGGTGACCTGTACCATCTAGTTATTTCCTCAGAAATTTTCACTTAATAGCAATGACCTCTTTCCTGCTTCTGGGAAACCAAATATAGCTCAAACTACATTTTCTACCAGCCACTTCTAGGCTAATTTTTGAGTATCTGTGGACTTTGCCTGTAATCACAGCAAAATGCTGCATTTATCCCAAGTTTTCTCAACTGGATTTGGAGTGCAGAGAATTTGAACTCATACTCACCTGTGAAGACCTGTGTGAGTTAAACTATACCTAAAATAGTTATTGATTAATAGGAGTGATGCTACTCTAACCCAGACATGCTCAGTCTCCCCCACAGACATTAAAGTGTATGGCTGCTAACTACCTCCCCCGTCTACTTTTATATGAGTTAAGAGACTTACAAATATGATGAAGTCAGAGACAGCAGCCAGGCAGTTGACACATCGACGGATGTACACAAAGTAAACCATTGTGACAAACACGGTGGAGGCTTTCAGATGGTGCTGTTCATCCACAAGGACGTGAGTCAAAAAGGTGAAGAACAGCATCTGTACACAAATCAGGAATGTAGAAATATACCAGTTACATTACAGGCATGCACAGGTATAATAATCAACTAATCGATCAATCAATCTTGTGCCATGTCGGAAAGCGTGGGTGGTCATGACTCGCCATTTCACTCGATCACCAGAGTCGTGGATCAGCTCAGTGTTCCTGTATCGACCATGCCATTTGGTCAAGCCATCCAGGTATTTACTTCTCGCTCTTCCCCTTGGTCTTTTCCCTTCGATCTTGCCAGTTGTCACTAAGTTCTCCAATCCATTTCTTCTCATAACATGTCCAAAACATTTTGACTGTCTACGTCTAATTTCTCTAATCAATTTACGATTTTCATTTGTCTCCTGTATTACTTGGTCATTGGTTTTTCTGCAGCCATCAGATGTTTTTTAGCTTGACTGCTCATTGTCCAAGTTTCATATCCATACAAAAGAACAGGCTCTATGTAGCACCTCAACACTCTTTTTCTCATTTCAATTGACATCTTTTTATTTGTCAGTATGTTTTTCATCTTGATAAAGGCTACTTTCGCCATGGCGATTCTTGTTCTAATCTCTACAAGGCATCTCCCATCACATGTTATGACTGTTCCAAGATAATTGTACCAATTCACTTGTTGAAGAATATTCCCATTTACTTGTATATTACATTGTGTTACTTCGTTCTTCCTACTGACGACCATAACCTGTGTCTTCTTACAATTTAATTCCAACCCCAGCTGCTCACTGTGTACAACAACTGCATCTACTAATTGTTGTAGATCTTGTGCATTGTCTGCAATCAATACTGTATCATCTGCATATCTAATGTTATTGATGTTTCGTCCTCCAATGCTGATTCCATTTATATCTTCTACATTTCTGAAAATATTTTCACTGTACAGGTAAAAAAGATCTGGAGACATTACACATCCCTGCCTAACACCTCTCTTAATAAGCTGATATTGTCCCACTTCATTATCAATCCTTATGGCAGCTTGTTGTTTCCAATATATGTTTTTTATAAGTCTTTCCTATCAATTTGTAGATCTGCAAGCATATCTACCATTGTTGACATGTCTTCTTCTTCTTCTTGTGTGTTCATCCGGAGTTTTTTTTCCGGACAAGATTGCGTTGTGCCTGTTTACAGCAGAGCTGTGTTCTTGTGCCGTTAGGCCGACATATCCGACTTCTGCGGGGTTGACATGTCTTACTCTATCGAAAGCCTTTGTGTAGTCAATAAAGCAAAGATGTATATCTTTGTTTACTTCTATAGAACGTTCAATAACTGTTCGCAGCATATACACAGCATTTACTGTACCCTTTCCTTCTACAAACCCACATTGTTCTTCCCCTATTTCAGGTTGTATTTTCTTCCTCACTCTTTGCATGATAATTCGTAGCAAAATCTTTGTGATGTGACTCATTATACTAATTGTTCTATGTTGATCACATTCCAAAGCTCCTGATTTCTTTGGGATTGCAATAAATTCAGAGTTACATAATTCAGAAGGTATATGTCCAGTATCATATAATGAGTTCAGCAGTCTGGTGACTTGATCTATTCCATATTCTTTTAAAGCTTTAACCATTTCTGTTGTGATGTTATCTGAACCGGGGGCCTTGCCAGATTTCATCTGATTAAGAACATTTCGAACCTCCATCTTCAAAATTGGTGGTCCTTCATTATTAAATCTAATATCATACTGTTTATCACTGTTATCATCATAAAGGTTTTTCACATAGTCTGACCATACATGTAGAATATGATCTTTTTCTATTATGATTTTGCCATCTTTAGTTTTTAGACAGCCTGCTGATGTACTTGTTCTTTTATTAGTAAATTCCTGAATTCTTTTGTGCACTAATTTGGTATTTTGACTGTTGTGTTGGTTTTCAATTTCTAAGCAATTTTTCTCAAGCCATGCTTCTTTTGCCTCTGTCAGCAACTTGCTTGCGACAGGGCTTTCAGGACTCCCCTACTTTTGCACCGCACGAAATAACAACTCGTGTCATTTGCAAAAGGAATGCAATTTATTGAGAGCTGGTCATTCATAAGCTCTGCGAGCGGCATGCTTCATTAACATTAAACAACATGGATGTAATGAAGTGGTGAGAAATGATACTAGTAATCACAATCTAAATCTAAAGCCTAATATAAACTATTGTCTAGAAATCTATAGCATTTGTCAAGAACACGTCTACTCCCTAATCGTCTCCAGTCTGGTCTGTCCACGCTACACATTGCGTGGTCAAGCACGGACGCTGTGTCCTCCGTGCATTAGCGAGTCTTGCGTGCATAGTGTCCCCAGCACGCTGGCTCGTGAACTAGAGTAACCGGGTACTCCACGGTTACTCGTAAGGCCAAGCTTCCCAATGGCTTGGGGAAGCCCTCGCTCAAATGTCCTTAGTGATCCCTTGGTTGACACAAATGTGTCCCCTGGTGAAGCTATTTATAGCGCTGGTGTCTCTCCTGTCTGGTGTCTCCCTACTAGACTTGTCTTAGCTCTTATTAACTCTCTAAACCCTTATTGGAGATTTTGACAGGCTCCCCTCCCCTCTGTGAAGTGTTACACCCCTTTAACTCATGTTTGTACACGTATGGTCACAAAGAAAATTGGCTGTCCAATTTTGTCAGAGATCCAATAAGTTGTAAATCTCTTGTTTGGGGATAGAACAACTGTCTTCTTTCCTTACTCACATTGTTCTATTTCTTCACTCGGCTAATTGAGTAGCCCTTGTATCAGTATAGTTGGTTCTATAGATATCTTTGGGAATTGTTTTGAACCGGAACCGTTGTCTTATGACTTATGTCCTGACTTCCGTCTTATGACCCTCTGTCTTCTGACTTCCGTCTATTGACCTGTCCTCAAATTGCCCGAAATGACAACCCAAATACAAGTTGACTCTGTTATGAGTGCAACACATGAGCATAAAATGTTCATGTTCCCATTAATATCACCTCCAACTCGTATACATACAGTTCTACTCTTCACCTTCTCGCTTCCGCTCGTGAAAAGATATTTTCAATGTTACATTAAGGTTTTTAAGAAGTTATTGTGGCCCCTGAATTTAAGTTGTTGTTCTTTGAAACAAATAGTGTGTGCAACTTTTATGTGTTTGTTTTCCTGTTTGTTTGCGTGTTTTCTAATAAACTACAGTGTACTTAACTTGTTAACCTGTGTATGCATTACTATATTAAATGTGTGTATTCCTTCGAGCACCGTAAATCGGTTTATTGTGGTTACGAATGTTTGTTATTCTTATTTATGACCACAACTCCGCTTCAAGATGCTCAAAGTATATTCCCTATCTAATCTACTAAATTATGGCAGCAACACACATAAAAACTTGACAACACATTGGTTACACAGATTGACACAGACAAGTCATAACAAGACGTTTCCAGCGGTGAACAAAACATTTGCCGCTACCTTTCTCTCTCTCTCTCTTTCTTTCAATGTTTACTCATTTTCTCATTCTCTCCTTCCATTTATACATCTTTCATCCCCTTTCATACTTTCACTTTGCTAAGACATTCAATCGTCATTAAAATATGGTTCATAGCATCAAATAAATGAACATTACATATTTACAATAAATGATTGGCTGAATTATAGCAGTATTCACGCCAAATGACTGTGCGGTTTGTTTGCACGTGTCATGTCAATACAAAATATACAAGGTTGAGAGGATGGTTTGTCACCGATCCCGTAATACTAACTAACATGATTTGGTGTGCTGTTTTAAATTATCCTAAGGGAAATAATCTAACTAATTAATTACATTTAGGAGAATTTAGTTAACTACCTTAAAGTGTTATTAGTAAATGAAATGATGTTAATTCCTAAATGGTTTGGTTAGTTTAGAAATGATATTTCAGATAAATGGATTTGTAAATGACTATGATTATGCGGTGATAAACTAATGTAATATCTAACAATTATATTCCTATTATTGGTGTTTCATTAAGTGGGTTATTAAATGACTGATGGTGATTTCTAACTATCACATGACATAAATAAAGTTATATATGCATTTGAACATTTTGCCATTCAAATTATTCATAGAAAAATGAAGTTATGTGTACTGTTAATAAAACAATAATATATATATATATATATATATATCACAGTTACATTTCTATATCTAATTACACTAACTGATGTCCTCCTTTCAGGTGTGAAGATGGAGCAATGTTCTTTGTAGACTATTCTCTAACATAGTTCATTTCGCCAAAGTCTTATATGCTCTCCTTCATGGATAGTGTATAAATATAGTTCCCTACTAACTTATGTAGGTTCATAGCTAACACTTTAATGTTAATATAGCTTATGTGTGTGTCAGCGCTGCAGACATATTACTTATGCGTCTGTTCGTTTCACTCTTAATGGCACTGTTACTGTTACACAGTTTACATGTTTGGAGATGATAACGCACTTACAGTGTAACTTATTCACCACATACTGCACTGATTTACTTCAACATTACAGTGTCACTGTTTCTGGTGATCTCTGGTCGATCTCTTCCTGAATATCAGGTATTTCAATGGTTGATGGTCGACTCAAAGTGTCTGCCAGAGAGTCCAATCTCCCCTTTAAATGCTGGATGGTAAATGCATAGTTCTGCAGAATCAAAGCCCATCTGTAGACTCTGTTGTTCTGGGGAACGCCAGACTGCATCACAGACAAAGGAGAATTGTCGGTTTCGATCACAAACTGTGCTCCTGCCAAAAATCTATGAAATTTCTTAACACAATAGATTAAGCTGAGGCCCTCCAATTCTGATGCTGAGTATCTGGATTCAGCAGGGCTAATTTTCCGACCTACGTACATTACTGGGTGGAACTTCCCTTCGTAGAACTGTCCTAGTACCCCAGATATGGAGATAACACTCGCATCTGTACGTAAAAAATAGGTAAGGTTTTGATTAGGCAAACGCAGGATAGGTGGAACGCTAAATAGGTATTTCAATTTTGATAACGCGCTAATTAATCCTGCATCTTGTACAGATAATTTAGCCGAAGCTTTTAAGATGTTAGAAAAAACACTGGTGATTTCCGCCAGATTTGGAATAAATTTACTATAGTAATTTACAAGACCCAGTAAACTTCGGACCTGTGTCTTGGTCGTTGGCATTGTCAAATTTAGAATCTTGGTCACGATTCTTTCATCTGTTCTTAGTTGGCCCCTGCAGATGGTATGACCTAGGAAGTCAATCTGTTCCATGCCCAACTCTACTTTAGTAGGCTTGACTGTAAGCCCGAATACTCACAACCCGTAGAAGACTTGTCGTAGTTTCCGTAGGTGTGATGTCCAGTCTGAATAATAGAATGTTCTATTCTGTCTGTCTTTCCTGGGATGTCGGAGAAAATGTCTCTGTATTCCGTCCCTAACTCTATCATTTGTCGTCGTTGATCGTCTGTAAGTTTGGTTTCTATCTTTATGCTGTCAATGGTCGCAGTCATGTCTACAGTAGGGACTGGTAATTCCATCTCGTCTTCGTCTGTCTCGTTCAGTACTGTTGTGGTACTAGCTGCATGTGATGTTACCTGGCTAAGTGTGTTTGCGATGTCGCTGTCGTGTGTCGCTCTACCTAGTGTAGTTGTGTTGTGTACGTCTGTCGTCAGATTACTTGGTATTGGTGCATCTTGTTCGTCTGTCTGTTGTTCTTGTCGTGAGAAGTATGGTTTCAGCATGTTGATATGAAATATCTTTAATTTTCCTTTTATCGATATTTCATAATCGACATCTGATATTTTACGTTCAACGTTGAATGGCCCTTGCCAAGATTTTAGTAACAAATTACGTTTATCAGGTAGTAGAAGCAAAACCTTCTGATTTGGTTCAAGGTGTATAGTTTTAGCACCCTTATTTGCATAGTCGTGGTTTCCTTTGCTCGACACCTGATTTAGGGGTCCAGCAATATCGACCGCTACACTCTCATATGATCTAGATGCTAATAATGACCGTTGACCTTCGGCCGTCTCATGCTTTCCCTTTCGTACAAGATGTTGACAAATAGTACATGAACGACAGAAAAATTGTATGTCAGTACAGAATTTAGGCCAGTAGAAGTGTGACAAAACTCTGGCTTTCGTTTTATCATAGGCCAAATGTCCAGCAAACAGTGACTCATGTGCGATCTTTAGCACATTTTGTCGATATGTTACAGGTAACACCGTCTGCTGAATTTCATGGTTATTATTTGTGTAATGACGCATGAGAATTCCGTTATGTTTTCTAAAATACCAAGATGCATTTTTGGTCACTTTCGCTCGCTCACCTATCAATTTAAAATAAGGTGCGATAGTTTGGTCGGTGCTTTGTGCCTCGATAAATTTCTGTCGAGTAGTGTTGGTATCGGCACCGCTGGGTGTTAATAGCTGTAGCATTTCATTTTGTAAGTCAGTATAGTGTGTTTGTGTATCTGAACTTGTTACAGCATTGGCCATGTTTGTATGTTTCCAGGCTCTTATGTCGTCGTCTGTACATTGGTTCAATGAATCTAGGCAGCCTAAAATGAGATCCATGCATGGATCTTGCAGGATTGCGCAAGTAAATTTGCCAGTAAGGAACGGGGTATTGATATGCGCTTTTGCCAGTGGGTATTTCTCAATGGTTCCAGAGAAAGTACGGCATTTGACAAATTCACCCGTGTAATCTTCTGGTCTAACAAGTTCTTTCCTTAAACCAAGTAGAGTGCTCCCGCTATCAATTAAACATTGGCATGGTTGATCATTGACCAGTGCATCATAGAACTTAAGTTTACCTCTGGAGGCACTAGCTGCGTTAGCATCTTCATTGGAACATGGTATTACGTGCCCACATTTCAATTTACCATCCGCATGAAACTGGTGACATATGTCACATTTCTTAAAGTCTAATATGTCTGTTACTACTGCCACACTCTCACATTCACTCGTTGGTAACACATTTACAAATTCTGGATCAATGTCACTCTCATTGTCTGATGACGTATCGATGAGTGCTGCATTATTTGCCTTCATTCGTTGCCTACCAAGACATTTATTACTATAGTGGCCATAGCTGGAACAAAAGTAACATTTATCAGCACGTTTAAATGACCTTCTGCTTTCTTGCTTCTTTAACACTGCTTCTAAGTGTGAGGGATTTGCTGGGTTTTTATCACACATAGAATAGCTAGGATGAAACAAACTACAATATCCACATCGAGGTGGCTTCTGATATGGTTTGTCTTTCTTACGATAATCTTTCTGATTGTAAGATCTATCAGGTACCTTGTTTGCAAAAGCAGTGATTTCTGTATCATGTGTTGCAGATTTAAATATGTCCCGATTAGACGAAAAATATGCCGACCCCCGTTTTTCTAATTGCTGAATGGATTCAATATCTGACTGTTGGAGAAACTTCGCAAAAGGGGTAGGAACGGTAGATATCACCTTGTCCATTACCATAAGATCTTCTAATTTTTCATAGTTGTTACCCACTTTCGCCGCCCTAGTCCATTTTTTAAATGTGCTTTGCACGTTGGAGATGTAATCTAAGAAGGTTTCAGTTGCTTTTGGCTTAATTTGGGAGAACTGAATTTGGTACCCAGTGGCGTCTAAAAGAAAGTGTTGCATAATCCTATCGTGAATGTACTGATAATTGTTCCTTAGCTCTGTAGGTATAGATTCTATTACTTTTAACGGCTCCCCACTGAGGTTTCTCATGTAGATTATTGCCCAGTCATCCAAAGGTATTTTCTGAGTCTTTAGTTGGAATTCTATATTCTCAGTCCATGCGCTAATTGAATCCCCTACGCTATATGGTTTAATAAGGCCTTTATACTTACTAAATTTGTTCTGTTCTTCTTGGCTCTTTTGTTTGCTAGAGGCTATCTGTATGTTTGAATCTACCTCTATTTCCTTCATCTTTAATTTAGTTTCTGAGTCCACTTGTATCTGCTTTTGTTTGGTGGCCTCTTCGATTTCTTTCATTTCTTTTTGGTGTTGTCTTTCTAATGATCTTTCGTCTCTCTCTAGAGCAGCTTTTCTCTCTGTTTCCTCTTTATATTTTTGATCTACCCATTTCTCTAATTTTTCTCCAGTATGGCCCATTTCCTTGCCTGCCTGGATACACTCATTTAATGATGCTATTTTGTGGCTTTATGTTAGTTCAAAAAGATATCACAGTAATTTTATACAATGGTTTGTAATTATGTGTTAGTAATATACATCTTTACTGAAAAAGAAGATGCATGATTAATTTAGAGCATACCAAAATATTCTGAAAATATACTCATCTAATTCTTTGGAAAATACGGTTCTTGGGATGTTCCACCGCTGTCTTCCACACTCACAAAATGATTAACTTGAGAACACAATGGATGCTTCTGTTTAGTAGAGCATCAATAATTTAGACACATGCATATGTTGTAAATACATGTTTAACTTTCATGCGGCTGATGAATGAAAAAATGTGATAGATAATGATAAATGGTGTTAATGAATGAATGGTATGATAGTCTGAATGATTGTCATGATTCGTAAGATGATTCGTCGTATGACAGTCGATGTCGTCTTGTCTTCACTTTCTAACTAGTTTGGTATAACTTCGTTCTAAGGCTTCCGTTCAGTAGCTAATCTATTTACTGAATATGAAGAATGGTGACATTGATGGTTGTATCACACGAAATGAAATGTACACGATGTTTTGCTTGACAATATAAACTGATGATTGTATACATTTTCATTACTTTCCGTAGAATAACACAATTTCTTCAATTTTAGTAGAATCTCACAATTTGTAACTTAATTTTGCTTCATTGTGGTTCAAGCTCCACAAATGGTATGATCGTAATTATTCACAAAAGAAAATTATTTCTGCCATTATATGCAAACAAATTTACATTACTTTCAAATATTTTAACACAGAAATGATGTCGAATCGTGCTTGTTGAAGATGGTTCAGAACTTTCTGATACCAATAGCCCGTTGACGTTGGTTCAGTGGCTTCTGACACCAATTGGGGTCCTGCCTGTCAGCAACTTGCTTGCGACAGGGCTTTCAGGACTCCCCTACTTTTGCACCGCACGAAATAACAACTCGTGTCATTTGCAAAAGGAATGCAATTTATTGAGAGCTGGTCATTCATAAGCTCTGCGAGCGGCATGCTTCATTAACATTAAACAACATGGATGTAATGAAGTGGTGAGAAATGATACTAGTAATCACAATCTAAATCTAAAGCCTAATATAAACTATTGTCTAGAAATCTATAGCATTTGTCAAGAACACGTCTACTCCCTAATCGTCTCCAGTCTGGTCTGTCCACGCTACACATTGTCAAGCACGGACGCTGTGTCCTCCGTGCATTAGCGAGTCTTGCGTGCATAGTGTCCCCAGCAAGCTGGCTCATGAACTAGAGTAACCGGGTACTCCACGGTTACTCGTAAGGCCAAGCTTCCCAATGGCTTGGGGAAGCCCTCGCTCAAATGTCCTTAGTGATCCCTTGGTTGACACAAATGTGTCCCCTGGTGAAGCTATTTATAGCGCTGGTGTCTCTCCTGTCTGGTGTCTCCCTACTAGACTTGTCTTAACTCTTATTAACTCTCTAAACCCTTATTGGAGATTCTGACAGCCTCCTTACATAATATTCTGACTTGTCTGTGAATTTTTTCATATTTGGCAGAATTATTTTTCTTCAGTCTTCTTGTTTCCATTAGTTGTAAAATTTCTTCAGTCATCCATTTCTTACCACCCACCTTCTTTAATTTTAGAATAGTTGTTTCTGCAGCCAAACTGATTGAATTCTTCAACATTTCCCATTGATCATCCACATCAAATATGATATAAAATATAAATAATAAAATATAAAAATATGATAAACATCAAATATGAACAAATATGATCTCTAGATCATACAATATATATATTGTTCTGTACTTAGAGAAGATTTTCAACTTTCTCTAACATTTGAGGTCTTTGCTTCAGCAGCTTAGTTATGCCTTTAGCCAGATCAACTGATTTGAGTAACTCTTTGTTCTTTATGATGGTGGAGATTTTGTGTTGATTTTGCCATGCTGTACTCATTAGCAATGTCACACACACACAAGAATACCATTTTCATGTTTCATAATTATTTCCTTCTTTACCTCCACTGTTATACGTTTCTGCTTCCTAGCAGCACCACTACGGTTCTTCAAACTCATAATTGTTGGGGTTAACATTGAAAATAATGAAAGAGATAAACTGAACACAGTGTCACTGCTATGAAATCTTTTACTGCTGTGTAGTAAGGTCAATGAAAGCAAAGCTGCACACGCGTGCAAAACTAGGCTAGCGCTAAGCGATGTTAGTACTGTGTGGCCTTCATTTGTACTGTACGCGATCATTTGTCTACAATGTCAAACCTTGCTCTCTCTCTCTCTCTCCTTCGTTCGTAAACCGAGACAAAATAATTTTTGAAGTTGCTGTTCGTAACCTGAATTGTTCGTGACTTGAGGCGTTCATAACCCGAGGTACCACTGTATTTATTGTTACAATTTAAAAAAAAATAGTTGCATATCCTTTATAGGACGTCGCAGTCAACACCAGCATTTTTGTTTTTGCTGTTGTGATCTCTTGGCAAGTTTATGTTCTGAACGACCAGCACCATACCATTTTGTAAATGGCCAAAGCAAGGCGGTCTGCAGCCAAATCGCCCGCAGCTGTGTTTTTAACGCGGTATACAGGATTACAAACTGTATCCGTAACCCCTTCGCCCAGTTGGCTTTGCTATGTGAATAGTAATGGCTTCTGCTAACTTTAAAATTCACCCATTTTGTGTGTTAAACAACACAGAAGTGCATTGTCTCTATCAATCACATGACAAGTTTCTAAATTATTCCACACTGTTGATGACGAGGGTAATTTCCAGTGTGTAGTTTTTACTAGGTTACCAGAGTCTTCTTTCTTTATTATTCTGTCTATCCAACTGGGTATGTTTTCTACCACTCTATTGTTCAACTGCCTCTCTGTTCTGCCGATGTAGGTAAACTGGCTGCTACATTGAAACTGACAGGTGTAATTAGGTTTGGCTTATACAAAACAGGTTCTTTGACTTCTGCTTTCAGTTTTCTATATGCTGAACTTTTTTTCTGTAATATACACTGGAGATTTAGAAAAAAATGTCAGGCAAGGAATTTTGCAAAATATTCTTCACGTCTTTATTATTCAAACTAACAAATAACGGTAAAATTTTCCAGCAACATTAACATATTTCAGCCACTTCTATACTTCAACACTTACCCAAAAGACTGCTCCTGTCCAGGCAAAAGAAATGAAACATCTAAACAAGTCATGTTTAAATATGGCTGCTAATTCTTTCTTGCGTATGGCACAAATGCGATTTTTGAAAGCTTCTTCCCAGGCATACAATTTCAAGACCTGCAAATCACAAAAAATTATTGAGAGAAACTGTTGCAACCATAAAATCCACAGGAAACATAATGTATGATGGTATGATGATGATGTCAGCTGCACAATATAGAATACACTGTACATTTCCTACGCATGCAGTTTGTGCAGCTGCAAATCACTGTCCGTTTTTAATGATCTTATTTTCTGCTTCTGCCTTTTATCCCCCAACAGAGCATAGTCATGAAAGCAACGTATGCCAGGCCTTTCTCCTTTGCCATCTCCTGTAGCTTTGTCTTTAATTCTCTTCTCTGTGTGTTTCTAAGAGAACAGAATCCTTTCATCTTAGTTGGCTGAGTTATTTTTCTTCTATGTCTTTAGATTTATTCATGGTTGTTTAGATTCTGCAGCTACTGTTTTCTACGGAGTGGGATGGCCAGTCCCACACGTGTGTCCAACTTGGGCATACATTTGTGTAAGGATTGCTTCCTCTAGACAGATTCTATCATGGGTAACAGGCTCTATCTACCAGTTGGTGGGTTCTCTTTCCTATCAAGTTTACCAGGGTGGCTTTATGACTGCTCTTTGTGATTTCCAAGTGCCATGGGATTTTTTTTATGTGCACAACTTGCACATGGGACCTCCTGCTTTCTGCCCTTATCTGATCAGGAAACGGTATCCTATATCATTATCCAAGAGATCAGGATATTGTGTAATATCACCTGGCACCAATGACTCTAATTGAATATCAAGATAATAGTAACATTGATGGTATCACAGAAAAATGTGACACCAACATGTAAAATGGAAATAGAAGGGAACATTCTTAACCAAGTGGATAATTTTAAATACCTAGGGGAAATTATAACATCAGATGGAAGGTACACAACAGAGATTAAGTACGGAAATTTTTTTTTATGTGCAGAATAGGGCAAGCAAAAGTTGCATTTCAGAAAATGAAAGTATCTTATGCAATAAGTTACTATCATTGAATGTAAGAGAGTGCTGAAGTGCTATATACAATGGTAAGTTAATAAGTAAGTCACAAATGGCTGTAGAAAAATAACTAAATATGATAACAATTTGAAACAAGTTTATTTGTATACATACATTGTCCCTTTATTACTTAACATAATTTCCACCAACATTGATGCACTTATTTTTATCAGTTCTTCCAAACCGGCTGCATAGAACTGCGTGCTCTGTTTTCTAAACACGTTTTCACTTCACATTCAACTTCAGCGTCATTCGCGAAATGTCTCCCGCCAAGGTGGGTTTTCAGTGCACTTAGCCCCTAGCGATTTCCAGTAAAGCGATGCATAGATGGGTAGCAAAAGGTTAATAGGGCGAGTCAATAAGTAAGTCACACAGTTCTGTGGGATGGGAGGTAAATGAAAACAGGTCATGTAGATTTAAGCAAGCGGTTTCGGGGAATTGATCATATCATGGTATAAATGCATCAATGTTAGTGGAAATTATGTTGAGAAATATAGGGACATCGACACATAGCGCTCTGGTACTGGGCTCACCCAAGGAATCGTCACGTCCTGCACATGGCTGCTTAACCTCACTTCTGTATATTAGGCCTTCCAGTCACCACAGGCTGTTCCTCCGGAAATCGGAAGAATGCAGTCTGCAGATGACATCCACACAGTGAGCTTTCGATTCGGACTCTCCATGTAATGGATTTGTTATCCAAGCAATATTCCATTTCGTGTCACTAGGACATTTTTTCCACCTTTGATGATGCCCACAAAGTGAGCTTTCGATTCAGACTTTCCACGTAATGGATATGCTATCCAAGCAATATTCCATATCATGCCTCTGGGAGGCTTTTGCTACCGACACACCTGTGGTATTAAGTGTAGCTAGTCTAAGTACTTTTTCATGCATCTTTAGATGTCAACCTGAATGTAATTAAAGTAAGCTGAGGTCAACTTGAGTTTGTTGATATCTCCATAGAGCTTGTCCTCAAATGAAGCCGGAGTGGGCCAAAATATCTTTCTCTCATCTCATCTCATCTCATCATGTTCCTCTTGGACCTTGCGGTGTCGAGGTGAAGTATAAACAGCGGGAGAGTGCCCGCTTATGGGCTTTATGGATCAATATTCCCATGGCCTCTGTTATTCCCTGCATCCATCGTTTACATGGGCGGCCTCTTCCTCTGCTTCCCTCTGGTCTGTACATCATTGCAGGGGCCACGGAAGTGGAAATTCAGCAACTAATTCAGGAAAATTCTCGCCCCGGTGATGTGATTATCTACACGGATGGGTCAGTGTTGAGAGGTAGGAGAAGTGCCTGGGAGTTCTTGGCAAAAACTAATGGTCGGCGTTTGGTGCAGGAGAGCCTGGCGTATGATAACACTACATCTAGCTTAAGAATGGAGGTGGAGGCGGTCAGTGCAGCTTTCCGCTGGATAGAAAACACGATACATACACACATTGTGATTGTAACTGACTCAGAAAGCATGCTGAGAAGGGTGAGAACAGGCAAGCTTCGTGAAGAGTGGCTTGCTTCGCTTCGGAGGTCACGGGTAGTAAGCATCACCTGGATCTTTTCTCCTGGGCATGCCGGTGTGCTGGGGAATGAACAGGCGGACAGATTGGCTGGCTCGGCAAAACTTGGTTGAGTATTGATGCATGACAAGGCAGACGTGGTTGCGGCCTTGTGGGAGCACGTGTACACCTCGGAGGAGCAGATGGATCACCATAGTCTGGTAAGAATGAGACAGCGAGGTGTGACGAGGGGATCTGGCCGGCGCTCGGCGCTCGGAGGAAAGGCGAGACGGACATATAATCAGATTGCTACTGGAACTATTAGTGTTAGAACTCTTCGCTGGCTGCTGAGGATGGGGACGGAGCGCTTATGGGAATGTCCCGAATGCTGTGATGTCGGTTCCTAAATCAATCAATCAATCAATCAATCATTGCTTGTTATGGTATACTATTAGTTGGTAACCTACTTTCATGGCCAAACCATTTGACTTGCTGCCTTCTAATAAAATCTAGTGCAGCAATAACCTCCACTTTAGTTCTGATTTCTTCATTTCTGATCTTATCTCTTCTTGATACATTGAGTATTCTTCTCAGGAATCTCATTTCTGTTGTGATTTTTCTTTTCTCTTTTTCTGTCATTGCCCAGGTTTGGCATTGGAATAGAATAACGTTTTAGCGTATCTTTTACAGAGCGTTGCCATCATCCCTAGCATTACTTTTGCCATTAGTGATTTTTTGGCAAGTTTGCGTTCGGTTGTTGTCATTGCTTTCTAAGCGACTGTTACTCATGCTATCCTATGCTAACCAACACAGGGCGTACTGCATTCCAAAAGCCCGCCAACTGGGTATGTGAAATGTTAAATTAAAACATTCGCCACAGAGCCGGCTGTCACTGCTAATTCTAGTCAGCCACGGGGGAAAAAAAAAAGAGAGAGAGAGAGAGAGAGAGAGAGAGAGAGAGAGAGAGAGAGAGAGAGAGAGAGAGAGAGAGAGAGAGAGAGAGAGAGAGAGGGGGGGGGGGAGTTGGAAGTTAAATGAAACTATGTTGGACATTAAGGCCGTGAGGGGAGAGTGTCCCCAACTGGAAGATGAGGCGGTTTTCCAACGTCTTGCGATCACGTTCGTGAGATGCGCACGATTTGAGCGCCGTGACCTGTATGTCCGCCACGCCACAGTGGTCAGAACTGTTGAAGTGCATGGGCACCGGTTTCTGGGCACCACTGCTGATATCAGATAGGTGTTGCCTAAATCTGTCAGCAAGACGTAAGCCTGTCTCACCAATATACCTCATGTCGCAACGAGTGCAGACGATCGCATAGATAATGTTGCGACTCGTGTATGAGAAACTCTCACAAATGTGGAAAGTGGTCTTGGGGAATGCCAGACTCTGGGTTTGAAGTACATATGGGCAGGTATTGCAACGTGATCGAAGACAAGCCATCATACCAAGAAGAGATGTATGAGGGTGGGGTAGACTACTATGGACCAGCACATCCCTGAGGTTACGATCCCACCTGTAAGCCACCAGAGGGGCCTTTGAAAAGACATCGCGAGTGATCGGGTCTGCCTGGAGAATAGATAGATGCCTAAGGAGGATATTCTTGGCAGCAATATAGTGGGGATGGTAGGTTAATGAAAGGATTGGCCTGTTGTTTTGTGGTTTAAGCCTGGAGGAGAGAGCCTCGGTACGACTGATAGACTGACAGCGGTAAAGGGCTGTAGACAAAACTTTATCAGGATAGCCACGAAGGTGGAAGAAATCCAACATTTCGTGGGCTTTTTGACGGAAGTCGTTATTATCCTGACAAAGCCATCGGAGATTTAACAACTGGGAGAAAGGAATAGAGTCCTTACAAGAGGGGGGATGAGAGGAGGTGTAGAGAAGGAATGTGTGGGAGTCAGTAGGTTTATAATAAACCGTCATACACAAACCAGTCCTAAATAGACTGTTAGATCTAGGAAATTGACAGCCGATGAAGAAATAGTGGAGGTGAGTCTGATGCTAGGACGAAAGTTGGAGAAAAAGGAAATGAAGTCCTGGAGATCTGACAAGGGCATATCTGAAACACAGAAGCAGTCGTCGATGTATCTCCTGTAGAGCTCCGGGAGCCTACCGGTGTATTGACTCCATACCTGGTGCTCCAGATAGCCCATGAAGAGGCAGGCATAACTAGGACCCATCTTGGTGCCCATGGCCACACCCCTGATCTGGTCCAAATAGTCACCATTGAACTCAAACGAATTGAGGTTGAGGACTAACTCTGCGAGACGCAGCAATGGTCCAGTGGCTATGGTGGGGTTGTGCCTTTTCTCCAAGAAAAATTCCAAGGCTTTAAGGCCGTCAGTATGAGGAATAGATGTAGATGTCTAATACAATGGAGACATTTTAAAATACCATGGGGACATTTTAGAATAGCTAATAAGGTAACACTGAAAACAAACTAAATTCATGGAAACAAACTAGATTCATGGAAATAACTAAATTCATTGAAATGAACTATATTCATGAAAGCAAACTAAAGACACGGAAACAAACTAAACTCAAACAACTAATAGTTTAGTTTAGTTTAGTCGATGGATCAACATCACAGCACACGAGTGTAACCCATAAGTGCTCCGTTCGCCTCCTAACTCAAACCTTAGTGCACAAGCTCCACAGCACCGGCGAGGATCCTGAAATACTTTGGGTAGATTTTTAACTTGAAATTTTGCCCAGGCAGCGCCATTAGGCTATTCTTTTTCGATTTCCAACTGCCAAGGGATTTTTTACGTGCGCAACAATACACATGGGCGTCCGATCTTACTACCCAGAGACCAGGGGAAATTTTATTACTGGAAGTCAACGTGATAAAATCCCGGTCCTCACCGGGGCTTGAACCCGGGACCTCCAGCACTCGAGGCAGACACCATACCTCAAGACCACGCAGCCCCCCTAAAACAACAAACAACTAATAAATTGCTGGGAAGTTGTCAGTACAATTAAAATGTTAAGCATGAGGAAAACCTGTTGCAGAGTCCAAATACTGAGTGAAGGGGATTATAAGGATACAAAGTCATATTTGGAAGTCACAGTAGCACAGTGGTTAGCAAGCTTGTCTGTTGACCCAGAAGTCACATGATCAAATCTCCATCAAAGTGAGAAATATTTTTTAATGATCTGGGCTCCCATGTTGACCCAGTCTAAAAGTGGTGAGGAATAAGCAGGCGGACAGATTGGCTGTGTCTGCACTGCTCGGTGGGGTATTGATGCATGGTAAGGCAGATGAGGTTGGGGCCCTTTGGGATTGTGAGTATAGTGTGGAGGAACAGGAGGCACCTGATGATGACTCTTTATGTGCCTAAAATATTTTTTGTGAAACATTGATCTCATTCTCTATTCACTCCTAATTTTAAAAGGCTTCTTTATTTTTCACTGCATCTGCCCATGATATTTACTCCTATTTTCCTATATATTCACATTTCAACAGCATTAATTCTGTCTTCCAACTGCTTGCTCAAAGTCCATGACTCTGCACCATATAACAATGTAGAATATACCTAGCGCCTAATTACTCTGTTTTCACCCATAAGATATTTGATTGTGGGCGGTCATGTCTCGCCATTTCAGTCGATTACCAGCTTCGTGGATCAGCTCAGTGTTCCTGTCATGTCCATGCCATGTGGCCAAGCCATCCAGATATTTTCCTCTTGGTCTTCCTTTTGGTCTGTTCCCTTTGATCCTGCCAGTTGTCACTAAGTTCTCCAATCCATTTCTTCTCATAACATGTCCAAAAAATTGTGACTTTAAATGTCTAATTTCTCTAATCAATTTACGATTTTCATCTGTCTGTCCATGGTATTCTTTGCATTTTCCTCAGAAACCACATTTCTGCAGCCATCAAATGTTTTTCAGCTTGACTGCATATTGTCCAAGTTTCACATCCATACAAAAGAACAGGCTCTATGTATCCCCTCAACACTCTTTTTCTCGTTTCAATTGACATCTTTTTATTGGTCAGAATGTTTTTCATCTTGCTAAAGGCTACTTTCGCCATGGCGATTCTTGTTCTAATCTCTTCAAGGCATCTCCCATCAGATGTTATGACTGTTCCGAGATAATTGTACCGATTCACTTGTTGAAGAATATTCCCATTTACTTGTATATTACATTGTGTTACTTCGTTCTTCCTACTGATGACCATAACCTGTGTCTTCTTACAATTTAATTCCAACCCCAGCTGCTCACTGTGTACAACAACTGCGTCTACTAATTGTTGTAGATCTTGTGCATTGTCTGCAATCAATACTGTATCATCTGCTTATCTAATGTTATTGATGTTTTGTCCTCCAATGCTGATTCCATTTATATCTTCTACATTCCTGAAAATATTTTCACTGTATAGGGAAAAAAGATCTGGAGACATTACACATCCCTGCCTAACACCTCTCTTAATAGGTTGATATATTAAGATATTACACTAGCAAATAATACAAATAAGCGACTCAACCTTGATTCCACTTAAGACTTGAGAAGCTATCTTCATTCTCTCATCTGCATATTTCTTCAGCTGCCTGTCGTAGTGGGCTTGCTTACTTGTTGTGAAGGCCTTGATAATAAACAGCACACCCATTGTAGCCAGGCCTGACAAAGACAATATGTACAGACAGATAGATAAGTGTATACATGAGAGCATGAAGGTATGAAGACAGGTAGGTGTTTGTGTATATATAATGATGCTCCAGCTCTCTCCCCCCCCCTCCCCATGCCTTACACAGTATACATAAAAATGGAAGCTAAATTTAATAACACATACTAGAACAAGTCTAGATGTCTGCATAAAACATGATTTACAGGTCTAATTACGTTATAAAACAAAATTCAGAAGGGCGAGAAGTACAGAACCGTAAAGTAGGGAGGGAAAAACAATGTTAAGTAATCGGTTCTTGTATTAACGCAATCTTGAAATAATCTTAATGCCTCCCCTGGAAACCCTAAAATTCCCCCTGGAGGGAATTTCCCACTGGTTGAGAACCACTGGCTTAGGGGCAATGAACATGTTTTACAATTCTCTGACACAGTTCAAAATCTGCCACAGATGATCTGGAAGCAGACCGCTTGTCACTGATTTTGATTATATCAGCATCAGTCGTTCAGAAAGCAATGGCAACCTACTGAACATAAAAAATTACCTAGTAAACTACAATAAGCCAAAAACTTTTGGGGTAGATTATGATGTCCTGTAAAAGAACATGCAACAAACTTTTAACAAGAAGTTAAAATTTTAAAAAGTTGCTTAAAAGTCAACAAGGTCGACTTCATTGCACCAGGTTTTTATCCCATATATGGATCAGTCTCTTTCCGCAGCAAACTGCCAAAAGCGTCGCACAAAGCACGAACTCTGTAGCTCCACCGATGATCCTCAGGAGTCTCCAAAAAAATGTCACTCATGAACCAAAGGAAGTGGCCCAGAATCGAACCCACAACCTTCAGAGCCTGAGTCAGACAGCTTGACCACTTCGCCACGGAGACTCCCGTAATGTAAACAATTGAAAACATACATACTGACCACCATAAGTCTAGAAAAGATCCCTCAATCTCCCCCCCCCCCCCTCCTAATTCAAAACACACAACACACCTGCAAACATGGCGACTCCTACTGTTCTATACACAAGAATGAGACCAACGAGTAGCTCCAGTGGGCACTCGATCAAGTAAAAGCCTTCGTCACACAGCATGCCAATAGCATCACAGTCTTTGGACAGCAACTGGACAATCTCTCCTGATGATAACTTCTGTTTGTCTTCACTACTGAGATGTAAAGTCTGTTGATCAATCAAGACATATTTATCAATCAAGAAAGGTTAATCATTCAAGAAATGTTGATCAATCAATCAGGTGCCATCTCCACAATGAAGGTTGGCTGCAATGAATCTCCAACACTGTCTGTCTCTCGCCTTGACTGTACATTCGGTCAGATTGATGTTCGCCCATCTCTTGATGTTATCTTCCCTCTTGTATCGTCGACTACCTCTTGCTCGCTTGCCCTCAACCTTGCCCTCCAATATGGTTTTTTAAAGAGTGTTATGTCTTTTAACGTGGCCAAAATATTTCACTGACCTCTTTTTTATTTCTTTCATCAACTCTCTTTTCATTCCCAGTTTTTCTAGAACCTCTGTATTTGATTGTTTTTGTTTCCATGAAATATGACATATTCTTCTATCTACATCTCCAGGGCCTCTATTTGACTTTCTAGTTGCTTGTTCGATGTCCAGGCTTCCGCGCCATACAGTAGTGTTGAATATACGGAGCATTTGACAATTCTCATTTTTAATGCGTTGTTAATCTCTCTAGATGTTAATACTGATTTCATGCTGTTGAAAGCATTTTGGCCATTCCTATACTCTATTTTATTTCTACTTCACTTCTGCCATCATCTGTTATTACATGCCCAAGATAGGAGAAACTTCATCCTCTCTTCCCAGGCACATACCCCTCCATTATTCTCTCCAAACTTTTGTGATGTTTCAAGTGACCAAAATATTTAAATTTTCTTTGTTTTATCGTCTTTAATAGCCAACCTTCTTCAGTATTCAACTCTTGAAGTATGGATGCATTTGTTCTTTTCTTTATCCAAGATATTCTTAGAACTCATCTATAACATTTATATTCAAAGGCATTTATGCGCTGTTCAGCTTGTTTAGTAAGTGTCCAGGTCTCACAGGCGTATGTTGAATGGGAAAGATGCATGCTCTTAAAAATCTAATTTTTGTATTTCTATTTGCCCCTCTCCACAATTTATTCAGTTGTTTTAGTCTTTGAAGAGCTATAGCTATTAGTCTTTTAACTTATTTCATTGTGTCACCATTGTTGGTAATCAATGACCCAAGATATTCAAACAACAGAAATAACAAGAAAATCTTTATAATAATAACAGAAATAAAATAACAATAATAACATAACAAATTAATAACATAACAAATTAAAATAACAGAAAATATTTATTACGCAGCCACGTGTATACAAAATTCAAGATTGGTGACTCAGCCATGTGCACATGTGGTTTGGAGTCGCAGACAGCAGAGCACATACTCCAGGACTGCCCAAACTACAACATATCCAGGCGAACCTTCTGGCCTAGAGAGACAACAGTGGAAGATAAACTCTACGGACCGCTGAGTGAACTAAAAAAGACTGTTAGATTCATACAAGAGACAACATTGCAGTTATAGACATATTTCAAGGCGAACGAAAAGAAGAAGAAGATATTCAAAATGTTCCACTATCTCCAACTTTTCCTTATTAACATATATTTCTTTCTCCATAGTAGTTTTATCTGTATGCATTACCTTTGTTTTTGCTATGTTAAGATATATTTTTTTTTTTTTTAGCATATCCTTTTACAGGACTTAGCTGTCAACACCAGCATCTTTCAGCTGTATGTTGATTTCTTGGCAAAGATTACGCTCAGTAGTTTGCCATTGCTTTCTGAGCGGCCGGCTCACATACCCCGTAAGTTACCGATGCAATTCGAACCACTGCTGATTTGAACCGTCATCACGTTACCTGACGAGAGTATACGAGATTACGGAGAAAAGTCATAACCTCTAAGCCACGAAGCTGTTAAGATATAAGTTGTGAAATACAGCTCATTTATGTTCAGAAATACTTCCAGTTTACAACCAATAAATACTGTTATTTTAGAGTTGTGAAATGCTGCTTGTTTACTTACCAGAAATACTACCCCTTTAAAATGAGAAATACTACCTGTCTATGGTCAAGAATTATTACTTTAGTCAAGAAATACTACCAGCTTACAGCCAAGAAATACTGCCAGTATACAGTTAAGAAATATAATTTGTATTTTTATTTAAAGCTGAAGTTGAGATTACTGTTTTGTGGCTTGTTATTTCTGTTCATGGCTAGGTATTCTTGTTTTCAACAATACATGTGGGAAAACTGTGAAAATAAAGCAGAGCAAAATAATACCTGTCTAAGGTCAAGAAATATTACTCCTTGATCTTATCATCTGCATATCTAATATTATTGATGTATCGTCCCCCAATGTTGATTCTTCCATATCTTCTATATTTCTGAAAATATTTTCACTGTACAGGGAAAACAGATCTGGAGACATTACACATCCCTGTCTCACACCTCTCTTAAAAGGCTGATATTGACCTACGTTGTTATCAATTCTGATGGCAGCTTGTTGTTTCCAATATATGTTTTTTACAAGTCTAAGGTCTTTTCCATCAATTTGTAGATCTTCAAGGCAACCATCAGATGTTATGACTGTTCCGAGATAACTGTATCGATTCACTTGCTTAAGAATATGCCCATTTACTCGTATATCACATTGTGATATTTCCTTCTTCCCAGTGACGGCCATAATCTGTGTCTTCTTAATATTCAGTTCTAACCCAAGTTGTTCACTGTGTGCAACAACCGCATCTACTAAATTTTGCAGGTCCTGTTCATTGTCTGCAATCAAGACTGTATCATCTGCATATCTAATATTATTGATGTATCGTCCCCCAATGTTGATTCTTCCATATCTTCTATATTTCTGAAAATATTTTCACTGTACAGGGAAAACAGATCTGGAGACATTACACATCCCTGTCTCACACCTCTCTTAAAAGGCTGATATTGACCTACGTTGTTATCAATTCTGATGGCAGCTTGTTGTTTCCAATATATGTTTTTTACAAGTCTAAGGTCTTTTCCATCAATTTGTAGATCTTCAAGCATCCTTATCATGTCAACATGTCTCACTTTATCGAAAGCCTTTGTGTAGTCAATAAAGCAAACATATAGATCTTTGTTTACTTCTATAGAACGTTCGATTACTGTTCTCAGTTCTCAGTTCCCCCAATGTTGATTCTTCCATATCTTCTATATTTCTGAAAATATTTTCACTGTACAGGGAAAACAGATCTTGAGACATTACACATCCCTGTCTCACACCTCTCTTAAAAGGCTGATATTGACCTACGTTGTTATCAATTCTGATGGCAGCTTGTTGTTTCCAATATATGTTTTTTACAAGTCTAAGGTCTTTTCCATCAATTTGTAGATCTTCAAGCATCCTTATCATGTCAACATGTCTCACTTTATCGAAAGCCTTTGTGTAGTCAATAAAGCAAACATATAGATCTTTGTTTACTTCTATAGAACGTTCGATTACTGTTCTCAGTTCTCAGTGCAAAATATTACCTGTCTAAGGTCAAGAAATATTACTTTAGTCAAGAAATACTACCAGCTTACAGCCAAGAAATACTGCCAGTATACAGTTAAGAAATATAATAGCTGAAGTTCAGATTATTGTTTTGTGGCTTGTTATTTCTGTTCATGGGAACTGAGAAAATAATTAAGGCAGTGCAAAATCAAAGTGAAAAACAAAATGTATATCTCAATGCAATAAAAACAAAAATAATGATAACGAATAAAACAAATATGACAACCAATATATTTATCAATAGAGAGAAATTGAAAGTATTTTTAAATACCAATGTTCTCTGTTGACAGACAATGCAAAAGTCATGCACAAAATTACAAGAAAAACAAATATTTTTCTACAAAAACTAAAGCAATTAAAATCTTTATAGACTGAAATAGACAGAACAACAAAAATATAAATACTAACAGTATGTATATTTCTTGGAGCAACATATGGTCTGCTTATTACTGCCACAAACCTTTCCGTGACATGTATTCATAACAAATACCTTTATTCTAGATACCTTTCTAGACAAATATACTATAGTATACTAAATAAATTTCTATATCATTTATAATTCTATATCCCATACCTTTCGATTTTATATACATGTCTATATCACAAACCTTACTATATCACTTGTCTTACATTACCTCATAATTTTCTATACTATGTTCCATTTAATGTCACATACCTTTCTATACCACATACCTTTTAATACTACATACCTTTCTATATATTGCTGAGAAAAGTGCAGTTTTCACTTTCAAACCAAATTTGTTGATCTGAAATGAATAAAAATCAAACAACACTTGGCCGGTTGTTGATGCCACAAACAAGGCGACTGCCAGCAGATATCCATGCCAGTATGGTTCATCTTTATTTGACATGAATTCAATTAACAACCTGAAAAGATTAAACATAATAATGGGTGGGTGCAAGATGTATGGGTTGATGGGGATTTGTGTATGGGTGGGGGGATGTTTGGTTGAAGGATGTGTGGCTGAGGGATGGGTGATTGGGGGTGGGTGGGTGGAAGTTGTATGGGTGGGTGAGTGTGTGAGTGGGGTGGTTGATGGTGGGTGTGTGTGTGTGTGTGGGTGGGGAGATGTGTGTGGGGGATGTGTGTGTGTGGATTGGGGATGTGTGGGTGGGTGGGTGGGGATATTGTGTGGGTGGTGGTGTGTGTGTGGGGAGATGTGTATGGGTGGGTGTGGGATGTGTGGTGGCAGGTTGTGTGGATTGGTGGGGGAATGTGTGATTGGGGGATGTGTGTTTGGCTGGGTGGTTGAGGGGTGTGTGGGTGGGTGGGTTGGTGAGTGTGTGTGGATTTGGGGATGTGTGGTGTGTGTGTATGAGGGGATCTATGTGTGTGGGGGTTGTGTGGTAGGTGGGGGATGTGTTGGTGGGTGGGGAATGTGTCTCATAACATGGTAATATGCATTGTTTATGTTACAACATTCATTTGACAATGGTTTTTACTATGTGAATGTATCATACACTATTGATGAACGAAAGATGAGTGACTGGAAGGGCTGAATGTAAGACGGACCTGTGTGCCCAATTTGTGACCCTTTAAAAATAAATTTAAATCAAATCAATTCAAAGATTTGAAATAAATGAAAATATGTACTTTTCAAATGTCAGTCTGGTAGTTTAGAAGCATAACAGAAGGCTAAACAGTTGTGTGAGTTTTAATTTCCAGTGGAGGAAGGATTTGTTCCAGGATAACTCTCATAGAGGAGATGACAGGTCTTGATCAGCACAGACCCTAACTCTGACACCTCCGACTCCCATGCTCTCTAGGAAAAGAACCCATGTGTATTTTTTTTTTTGCACTTGAGATGGTCATTATTATGTTGGCAACCTTTCCTTTCCCTGTGAAATTCATTAATCAAACAACACTTGGCCAGTTGTTGATCCCACAAAGAAGGCAGCAGCCAAAACAACTTTAGGCTGGGTTCATCCCAGAGGCGAAGTGGTCAGAAAAGAAATCCCTCTACGAATGGCTCTGAACAAGGACTAATATATCATTGAGCTAGTGCACAAACCACTATGATATTATGGTCTGTCGGAATGAGGAAACTTAATCTACATGAAAAATCACAATCTCTTTCTATGCCCTTTAATATCACAAGTCTGCAAGCCTCTTTGCTGTAGACACTACCTGGTTCCATCTCTCTCTACATCTGATCAATCCGTGTTACCCACTTCCTTCAGAACAAGTTCCTTATTACTTTTCCATATTCTTTTAGATACTAATGGTAAATACAGCAAAATACTTCAGTCTTGTACCTTGGATTTGCTAAATACATGCATTATTTATCTCTTCCAAGGGAGTCCACGAGTTCAACATAGCTGGACCACCTGAACATCTTGTTTTCCTTATGCATGAACTGACTAATAAACATAGTCAACCCTCAACATGCAACAATCCTGGGCTGACCCCTATGTAAAACAACAAGCTACTTCTCATTAAATACTCTATACTTTAAATACCAGGGAAAATCTACTATGACCACCTCCAACAAATGACAGGTGGCTCTGTGGATCTCAGGACAATCTACAGTCAAACAGAATATGCCTATGAAAGCAATCTGAAAGCTGACAGCAGACAACAGCAAGAACAACATGTTACTGGTGTTCAACAACTTCACACATTACCACTTCAAATGTTCTGTAATCATCAACATACCAACAGAGAACATTCTACAGCAGATACCTTAGACTACTTACTTATTTCAGAACCAGTCAATATGCCAATACCACATGCTGCTTGCCTAGCTATCTGTGGACCAGTCAATGTGCCAACACCACATGCTACTTGTCCAATCAATGTGACAATATCTTGTGTTACTCACTTAACTATCAGTGGACCAATCAATGTGACAATATCTTGTGTTACTTACTCAACTATCAGTGGACCAATCAATGTGACAATATCTTGTGTTACTCACTTAACTATCAGTGGACCAGTCAATGTGCCAATATCTTGAGTTACTTAACCATCAGTGGACCAGTAAATGTGCCTATCTTGAGTTACTTAACTATCAGTGGACCAGTCAATGTGACAATACCTTGTGTTGCTTATTTAACTATCAGTGAGCCAGTCAATGTGCCAATATCTTGAGTTACTTAACCATCAGTGGACCAGTAAATGTGCCAATATCTTGAGTTACTTAACTATCAGTGGACCAGTCAATGTGACAATATCTTGTGTTGCTTACTTAACTATCAGTGAGCCAGTCAATGTGCCAATATCTTGAGTTACTTAACTATCAATGGACCAGTCAATGTGCCAATATCTTGAGTTACTTAACTATCAGTGGACTAGTCAATGTGCCAATATCTTGTGTTACTTAACTATCAGTGGACTAGTCAATGTGCCAATATCTTGTGTTACTTACTTAACTATCAGTGGACTAGTCAATGTGCCAATATCTTGTGTTACTTACTTAACTATCAGTGGACTAGTCAATGTGCCAATATCTTGTGTTACTTAACTATCAGTGGACTAATCAATGTGCCAATATCTTGTGTTACTTACTTAACTATCAGTGGACCAGTCAATGTGCCAATATCTTGAGTTACTTAACTATCAATGGACCAGTCAATGTGCCAATATCTTGTGTTACTTCACTATCAGTGGACTAGTCAATGTGCCAATATCTTGTGTTACTTAACTATCAGTGGACTAGTCAATGTGCCAATATCTTGTGTTACTTAACTATCAGTGGACTAGTCAATGTGCCAATATCTTGTGTTACTTACTTAACTATCAGTGGACTAGTCAATGTGCCAATATCTTGTGTTACTTACTTAACTATCAGTGGACCAGTCAATGTGCCAATATCTTGTGTTACTTACTCAACTATCAGTGGACCAGTCAATGTGCCAATATCTTGTGTTACTTACTTAACTATCAGTGGACCAGTCAATGTGCCAATATCTTGTGTTACTTACTTAACTATCAGTGGACTAGTCAATGTGCCAATATCTTGTGTTACTTAACTATCAGTGGACCAGTCAATGTGCCAATATCTTGTGTTACTTAACTATCAGTGGACTAGTCAATGTGCCAATATCTTGTGTTACTTACTTAACTATCAATGGACCAGTCAATGTACAAGCCTGAACCACCAGATCAATGAGGCAACATCTGACTAGCTGTTTCCGGAATGTGTACAAAATCACCTGATGAATACCAACAAATAAAGAGTAATAATAAAATCCTAACGCCATCAAAGGCAGAAGATTAATAAATGTATAGGCACTGACTTACACTCAAAGAGGGAAGAAGTAGTGTGAAAGTTATAGGCACACAGCAGAAGCTCTAGGAGACAGAGGAGACACTATTCACATG
The DNA here is from genome assembly GCA_014155875.1 of Cepaea nemoralis. NCBI lineage: Eukaryota > Metazoa > Mollusca > Gastropoda > Stylommatophora > Helicidae > Cepaea > Cepaea nemoralis. The sequence goes on from JACEFZ010014013.1 coordinate 631,298, forward strand.
TATGGTTCTCAGACATTGCACATTTTGTAGTTACCCTATCAGAAACCATTTAATATGAGTTGTACATTTTTTGTTTGTTCGTTCACTTTGAACTCAGGAGTAGCCCATACACGTTCTACAACTTCTAGTAGCACTGAACTGATTTTTGTGTGTGGATTAGCATTCCCTATATACTAGTGTCCTTTGCCATCAGGAAAACCTACTCCGACTTCTGAAGTACTTGTAATATATATCTCCAAGTCAAGGACGAGAAGTAAATATTTTAGTTCAACTGATCAATGTAGGGGTTAAATCCGCTACCTCAACATCAGCATATCGGAAGTTTAAAAGTGAGTGCTCTCATCCATTCAGCCCAGCTGAGCTCCATTCATTTCTGTGATATTCAATTATCAAAGATGAGAAAATAATAAAAAGAAGATAGTCTGTTTGTTGTTGTTTGTGAATTCTCTGAGTTTTAACTCTTAAATCTCATGCACTGGCGTTCAGGTTGCCTCATGATTCAGCATATGGACAAGCCAAAATAAGGCGATGTTTCCCCCATAGGTTTTATGTATTTAATTGTCAACAGATTTAGTTTTTTTTCCATAGTATGTTTGTGTGATTGCTGTGGTGCGCTTCCTGGCTGGTTGCTTCCATCTTCAGCACCTTTCTTTTTCTTGGGTAGACTGTTGTCTTACTCGAGTTTAGATATGTATATATGTTTGTTTGTTTTAAATTTGCATATCCTTTTACAGGACATCGCTGTCAACAGCAGCATCTTTCAGCTGTCTGTTGATTTCTTGGCAAGATTACGCTCAGTAGTTTCGTCCCGTTCTCACCCGCTACAAGACTGCGTGATAAACAGGATTACGGAGAAAGTGGTGTAACCCCTCGGCCAGAGAGACCGGCATGTATGTATGTACACATATGTAATATATACATTACGGACACTAATAGAAAAGCCAACAGAGACACAGAAAGACATATATTTGTGCATCATAGATTATACTGAGGCATTTGATAAAGTAAAACATGATGAACTGATTAAAATGTTGGAAGATATCAACATTGATGGAAAAGAATTAAGAATAATAAAGAATATTTACCGGAACCAAGTAGCAGCAATTAAAATGGGAAATAAAGAGGGCAGTTACAAAAATATAAAGCTAAGATTACAACAGGGGTGTGTCTTGTCCCTGGATCTCTTCTCCCTATATAGCGAAGTAATAATGAGAGAAATCAAAGAGATGCCAGAAATACTAATCGGAGGTTATAATATAAATAATATACATTATACAGATGACACAGTATTGGTGGTGGATAATGCAACAGACCTACAACAATTATTGGACATTGTAGTAACAGAGAGTGCAAAGAAAGGACACTTCTTGTATATCAAGAAAATAGTAACAATGGTGATATCAAAGAAAATGATGACACCAAAATGTAGCCACTTTAGTAACATTTTCTGAATTGCTTTTTAATTATGAAACATGCATAGTTGGATACCTCTTGAAAAAAAAACAAATCCAACGGTACTTTGTTCAAGTCTGTAGGTAATTTCTAAGCGGAGATATTAATGTTTGTGTGCCAGTTTATCATTTAATTTGAACAAAGAGTAAAAATACCATTTTGACCCTTTCACAAGGTGTGACCTACCTACACACTCACACAACTGTTGGTATCACTGACTCCAAGGGAGATTAAAACTGACACACACACACCCACCCACCCACACACACACACAGAGAGAGAGAGAGAGAGAGAGAGAGAGAGAGAGAGAGAGAGAGAGAGAGAGAGAGAGAGAGAGAGAGAGAGAGAGAGAGAGAGAGAGAGAGAGAGAGATACACCTCCATGTCATGCTGTGATGATGTCAGACCGTGCGCACTATTGGCACGGGTGGTCTGTCAGCAAGAGGCCGCCAGCCTAGATTCATTTTGACAAAAGAAGTCCCATTGGAAAGTTGCAAAATTATCAACGATCTGGTCCATGTAGAGTTTAATGGAAAATTATACATAAATACAATAATGGATGTTGAATGTAAACATACATTCATTATCATTGTAGTCGCTCTGAATATGACAAGGAAAACTGCCATATCCTACCATTGAAATACCACATTACAGCATGTGATCTTCATAATTTTAGTGTGAGATTGATTGCCATCTTAAATGGTCAAAAATTACAAAATACATGTAAAAATGGATGCTAAATTGAATAATACATAGTAGAACAATGTATCACGACTCATAAAATGGTATTTATGGGTTAACTTACCACTTAGAATAGGCAGTCTGGTTCTCCAGTATAACAAGGATTCCCGAAGCGCCAGAAATGAAGAACGCAAAGCGGGGAGGGAAAAACTATATCAAGCAATCAATGTCTGTTTTAACACGACCTTGAAATAATCGGGGAGTTTAACATCATGAGTACGTGTAACGTCCTCATATCAGAGACACAAAAACAAATAACCGAAGGTAACCACACAAAAATTCTGGTTAAATTCGGCAAACCTGACCCGGAGTGCCTACCACAATGTGACATAGAAATAGAAGGGAAAATTCTTAACCAAGTTGATAATTTCAAATACTTAGGGGCATTTATAACATCATATGGAAGATGTACAACAGAGATTAAGAGCAGAATAGGGCAAGCAAAAGCTGCATTTCAGAAAATGAATAGTATCTTATGCAATAAGTCATTATCACTGAATGTACAGAAGAGAGTGCTGAAATGCTATATAAACCAGTTTTGCTGTATGGCAGTGAATCTTGGAATGTAAAGAAGCAATTAAGAAGAAATTAGAAGCAACAGACATATGGTTCCTGAGACGAATGTTGCGAATTCCTTGGACTGCTAGCGTAACTAACAATAACTGCCTGAAACAGGCTAATGAAACTAGAACATTATATACAATAATAAGAAAGAGACAAACAGCTTCGGTCATGTGATGAGAAGAGAGGCATTAGAGAACATTGTGACAAGTGGAAAGATCTAGAGGACGAGAGACAGAGGCAGACCAAGAGAAGTGATGCTGGATGGATTGAGACGGTGGCATGGAGGAATATCAGCAGCAGAGTTGATCCAGAACACCAAAGACCGAGACCTGTGGAGAGTTATGAACACCTACGCCAGCTGGTAGGACACTTGATGATGATGATGGCATACCTAGATCAACCTGGTTTTAAGACGCCAGAGACTCACTATCGCCCTTTCTCCTTAAGCTAAAAAATTCAGCTACGTAAAGGACTTGTGCTGACAGAGGTGATTAATGCACAAGCCATGGGGGTATTTTGTAAGGTTGGGTAATCACCCTCAACTCTGCGCCCCCAGCTATAACAGCAATTTGGAACATGTCAACAGATCTAATGTCAGGAGGGAAAGCAAAAGATAGTAAAATATATGTCATGTTCTCAGTAAAAATAAAGAATACTCCACCATCTTACAGAGACTCCACTGTTTCAACAGGTCTATATATCCAATTTGCAAATACATTCAATGTGCAACAGACATTTCTTTCAGGTTTGTCATCCTCTGCCTTTGAGTGTCCCGTGTCAACCCATTAGACAGTATTTTTTGTCTCTCTTTGAATGCTCTAAGCCTGTCTAGCATTGGAGATTCTGCTGGTGGCTATGTTACTGCCTCTACAACTACTTGGGTCATTGCGTTTCATTGCCAGGTAGAGACACATAACAAACTAAGGAATACATAGGAAAATGCAATAGAAAATTCACCAAACCTTCCAAAGGAAGACCCCAAGTCTTCTATCTGACTTCACTTCAGTAGAATCTTTAAACTCAATCTTGATTTTGTCCAAGGTGGAGTCCTCATTTTCATAGTTCTTCTTTAGTGGACTCTGTGAATCATCATTCTCTACATTCTCTATTAATGGAGGGTGTTTGTGATTGTCAGTCTCTGCATATTTAGCATGCTTAGCTTTTAGATGTGATAGTTTTGGTGCAAACTTCTTTCTCTGCTTTCTGGTATGTCTGAAAATATGTAACAACTGTAAGCCACAAATTACAAAACTTCATGTGTGTGAGTGTGGGTAGTACTAGGGAGGTTGTTTGTTGGTTAATTGTGAATCCCCTGGATTGTGAGGTAAATCTTAAGTCTGATGCATTGACCCCCCGATCATCTGAGCCTTGAAAGAGGTTTGCATCTATCTTAATGAGGCTGGTGTAGAGACTTTTCTCCCAAGCCGGCACCAAAGTATCCTCTTCATGGGGACTGTGTTGTAGAGTTTTCCTTTCCCTCTCCAAGCGAGGAAACCTGTAGGGTGTGCCAGACCAGTACTGGATGTAACCCATGACCAGCACAGCATATGCAGACTGGCTGGGATTAGACCAGGCTTGTCATGTTTCCTCCACATATTTGAGGTCCTTCATTGTCAACAGTCTCCAACCCAATGCCCAGAGAAAACTAGGGAAGTCAGTGGGCAGTATGTAGGGAGGTAGGTCAGTCAATCAGTAGGCAGGTAGGTAGGTAGATTGGTGTGAGGGTAGACAGGTAAGTAGGCTGAGAGTTGGTCAGTGTGTTTGCTTGTATTTGTTTGTGTAAGTAATTAAGCATACAGAAGAATGTATGTAAGTAGGCAGATATACTGACAACTCTGTACATGTCTGTATATCTGCTTGTGTCTGTCTGTCTGTCTGTGTAGGTGTGTTTGTGTGCAGCCATGTAATATTGAAGTCTCATACAAGTCTGGAATGAGCTGAGTTGAGTTGAGCTAAGAACCTACATCACTGCACTCAGGACATTCCCATGCGTGCTCCATCCCCTCGTTCAACAGCCAGCAAAGAGTCACACTACTAATCGTTCCCACCACTATTTGATTGAAAGTTCTCCTGTCTTCCCACTCAGTTTTGAGATTCTACCAGAACCCCTGCAAATCCCCCCAATCTCATCCTTTCCACATATGGGTTCTCAATTTGTTCCTCCACCTTCTCCACCTGGTCCCACAGGTGCACGACCACCTCTCCTTTGTTCATAGGTAATCTACCACCAAGAGGTGCTTTCCCTGCCAGCCTATCAGCCTGTTCATTCTCCCCACTCCTGCATGGCCAGGGCAGAAAATCCATACAGTTCTCACAATTTGTGACCTCTGAAGCGACGAGAGCCATTCCACAAGAAACATTCCTTTCTCCACCTTACTAAGCATACTCCTTGAGTCCGTGATGAAGACAATGTGTGTTGCAGTGGTCTACACAAGTCTGGAATTCTTGAAAGAAGTATTGCTGGGCTCTGTAAAGTAAATTTATTTCTGCATTTTTTTTAACAAAAAGAAAAAACTTACAAACAGACTATTTTAGTAATAACAAACTACCAAACTCAATGTAGCCATACTTACTTCTCAATTTCTGAAGACAGCTGAGAAAGGAACTCTGGGACGACAGTTGCAGCTCTCTCACTCTTGCTCAGTTGGTAGATGTCCACCTCAGTCAAAGGACTTTTGTAGCCTTGAATGACTAAACTAATAAACATACCGGGGTGACATTTTCTTTCAGTTCAAGATTTCTGAGATGGGTGTTAATTCATTCAGCACAAAACAACTTTTAATTGATTGATTGATTTAAGAACTGACATCACAGCAAATCTATATATGCCCTGTCTCCCACAGAAAATGCCGTATGGTGTTGATGCTACAGGGTGTTTGTAAAGTCTCACTAAACTTTGTATGTAGAACAAATTTGAAAAATGAAGTACATGATGTCATCAAAATATGTGCTCCACAGTCTAACGTGAAGCAGTATGCAGTCAATGGCTGTTGTCTGCTGGAGTAATTCTTTGCACTCCAAACAGAATAGTGTTATCAATCTTCTTCTTCTTCAGCATTCCGAGCCATTGAGGTTCTTTGCTGCAGATACAAGCCATCTCCATTCATCTCTCTGGTTGATCTTCTCTTGCCAGTCGCTGATTCTAAGTATTTGTAGGTCTGTATATTATCTCTTATCCCAAAGGATATCTTTTTTGGTGAATTACAGATGGGTAAGAGATCTCAGGGTCGGCCTCTACTACGATACAAAGATGTGTGTAAGCGGGACATGATTGATACAGGCATTGATAATGCACATTGGGAGCAGTCGCCGCTGAAAGTGTTGCATGGAGGGCAAATATCAGAAATGGAATAAGTCAAAGGAGAAAATTATTGCCAGAAAAGTCCACACACCAAGCGTTTGAGACGTAAGATGGTGCATGATGGTGGAAATGACCACGTGTTCACATGCACCCACTGTGAACGGACATTTACAGCGCAAATTGGCCTTATCAGTCAACACTCGCTACCGCCATAGTTAAAGTTATTATGCCTTTTTAAAGCACAAACTATCGTCTGTCAAGACGGCAAGGTGCCAATGATGATATTATCTCTCCACCGTTTTCTTGGTCTACCTCGGGGTCTACGATCATTTATTTCCTGAGTGTAAGCGAGTTTTGTTTCCCTATTATATTCCACTCTTTCTATATGCCCAAGCCATTGCAGTCTATTAGCCTTCATGATACCAGTTATTAGCAGGGACTTAAATAGATCATAAATGTCTTTGTCGCTTCTTCTTTTCTACTCTCCACTTTGTGTATCCCTAATGGGCCCAAAGATGCGTCTTAAGACTTTGTTCTCAAAGGTTTGTAACAAGGCTTCATCTCCTTTAGTTGTACTCCAGGTTTCAGAGCCATACAGCACAACTGGTCTAATCAGTGTTTTGTATATTGTGATTTTGGTGTTACGAGATTGCGCATTTGATTTTAGCAGATGTTGTAGTGCATAGTATATCTTATTTCCAGAGTTGATTCTAGCTTGTATTTCTTCCCTTATTATGTTGGAGCAGTTTAAGATTGTACCCAGGTATTTGTATGTTTCATGTTCTTTTAATGGTCATATTATCTATTTGTATGTAGCCTGAATTCGAGGCTTATTTATCTGTTTCATAACAAAATAGTTTTTACAAAGGTGGGGATGTTAACCCCACGCTTCAACCCCCAACCTGGAGGACCAGGGTGTTTCTCTTTGTCTGTTCTCTACCCTATGACCTGTCCGGTTTGGGAGGCCCTACTTGTAGCTATGCTACCACTGGCATAGCTCTCAGGGTCATTGAGAAACTCAAGCTCCCCCACTACGCCAAGGTGTTATCAATGGAAGAGAGAATTTTTTTTTTGGTTGAACAAGTGTTTCGAAATGGCGGTGGATACACACAGAAATAACAACAAACATGTTGCAGAAGGTATTTGACAATATGAAGAGACACGTATAGTCATGTCTTGAAGCCCGTGGTAGACATTTCCAACACCGGTTATAATGAATACATCATTGGTACTTTCCAGCTTCCCCAAAACAGCGTTAGACCATAGCAGTGACTATTCTAACTAATTTAATGACTCTTTAGCACATTTTTTATGATGTCATGTACTTCATTTTTCAAATTTTTTTACATACATAGTGAGACTTTACAAACACTCTGTAATTGTTCCAGCAACACACTGGTTGTAAACAGTCTATGTTCTTTCTCTCATTCGTCTTTTTTGTTAGACCCACGCTTTGCTCCAAATTCATATATCCTTAAAAATGTTGTTTGCATGCATTTATACTTAGTCCTTAGAATGTTTGTCTTATCCACTGTGAGTGATCTAACTATTGGTGCTGTAGGTGCTAATAAATCTGCTTGCTCGTTACCTTTGTACTCCAGCATGACTTGGAATGTATATCCAGTTTTGTCCCTGTACAGAGAAGAGTCAGTGCTGGGTACCAACTCATGCTACAACTGTCCGTTTTGAACTGTATGCAATACAGACAGAGACTCCCCCTCTGATGTGTCTTCTTCCTGAAGAGGTAGAGAGTCTTGTGCATTCCAATGACCCCAAGAGCTATGCCGATGGTGGTGCAGCTACTAGTTGGGTCTCCCATGTCGGATAGATCAAGGGCCAGGAACCAGATGAAGAGAGACACAAACCTGCTGCAGGGGACAGTCAAAGGCTAGGGAAAGCAAACCCCCCTCCCCAAAATAAAAAAATGCTTATCGAAGTCAGATATACTGAGCCACAGGCTTGACATAGCAATGCAATGAAATTCACTAAATGATGAATGAGACAGAGAATCAAACTATGACTGTTCTGGTAACTTTGTTATCCACTAACCACCTCAAAGTTGCTGTGATGGTCTTTAAAAAGATGCTCAATCCATCCTGTGTCTGTGAACAGAATTCTTGAAAAATATTAATTTAATCCATGCTGCTTTACATGCTCAGAAACACACTTTCTCAAATGGAGTTCTCTGGTTATGTGGTGTTCCATGAAAGATTACTGACTTCTCTCATCACCTAGAAGATCATTGAGGCACTACCTTTGCTGAAGCTACTGTGGATCATAGGCAATTTCAAAATCTGACAAAGGCACCAAAATCCACATATACTGTGAGTATTCTTCTATAGGCAGATGATATTATTGCTTCTAATTCTGACATTTGACAAGGGTAGTGGAAACTTAGGCCTACACCTTATGATTTCTAAAAGTTAGGGGATTTTTAAGGGTTCTCCAATTGATTGTCAATGTTGTCATAGGACATCATATTTTTACCCTTATCCAAAAGAAATGGTGACGATGAAAACGTTGTATAACAAGTCTGCAAACATAAATAGCACTACAGAAAATGTGACATGATCAACTCAGCTAACACTAACAGTTGTCATGACTTCATGAATTATAACACAGACTGTGACAGCTGCTCTAAGACACGATGCCCAATGGTAGAATATAATTGTTAACTGAGAACAGATCACATGGCACAAGTTTGTCACACATTGCAGGTTGATCAGGGGCATATCACAGCAAAAATAAATCACATAGCTGGTATAGATTATACAGAATTAAAACAGGTATGTGTGACTCCTGTGGGTGTTTATTATCTCTCATGTTTTCGCAGGAGTTACACATACCTATCAGTTTTATTTTGTATTGTTATATGATTACCAACAATGATGACAAAATGAAAGAAGTTAAAAGATGAATAACTATTGCTTTTCAAAGACTTAAACAATTGAATAAATTGTGGAGAGGGACAGATAGAACTATAAAAATAAGATTTTTAATAGCATGCATCTTTCCCATTGCAACATACGCCTCTGAGACCTGGATACTTACTAAACAAGCTGAACAGCGCATAAATGCCTTTGAATATAAATGTTATAGATGAGTTCTAAGAATATCTTGGATAAAGAAAAGAACAAATGCATCCATACTTCAAGAGCTGAATATTGAAGAAAGTTGGCTATTAAAAACAATAAAACAAAGAAAATGTAAATATTTTGGTCACTTGAAACATCATGAAAGTTTGGAGAGAACAATAATGGAGGGGTATATACCTGGGAAGAGAGGAAAGTGGAGGGCCAAAGAGAAGATGGATGCAGGACGTGGTGGATGATCTCCAGATGAGTGTATCGAATGCGGTACATCTTGCTTATGATCGAGAGGTTTTCCAGAAGGTTGTTATGGGAGCGCGGTTCTGCAAAGGACATGCTACTGAATGAATGAATTGTTATATCCTGCTGCAGCCATTACTTCTCTTAAAGATGATATTGCACAGACAGACCACACAGCACCATTGAGAGACGCAGCACAGACTTAGGCACACAGCACAGATAGATTACAAAACAAAGACAGATCACATAAGCAAAGACAGACACCTAAATAAATAACATAGCATAGTTAGATCACATGGCATAGTTAGATAACACAGCACAAATAAGTCACACAGAAGAGATTAATCAGGCACAAAGCACACACAGATCTCACAGTGCAGATATATCATGTAGTGCAAATAAATCACACAGAATAAGATCACATGGCACAGACACATCACATAGAATATAAATATCCCGGGAAGGTTAACCCGGTCGACAGAAGTTGGATGTGTTGGCCTAATGGCACAAGAACGCAGCTCTGCTGTAAATAGGCACAACGCAATCATGTCCGAAAAAGAAACCAAAAAAACTCTCCGGACGAATGCAGAAGAAGAATAGAAAGATCACATGGCACAGATGCATCACATAGCACATACTGATCACATAGGACAAATTGATCACAAAACACAAACTGACAATGCACATAGCACAGGTAGATCTTGACACACAGAGCACTGCAGATCAAACATGTTATAAATAGACCACACAGCACAAACAGATCCAGCACACAGCACAAACAGATCCAGCACACAGCACAAACAGATCCAGCACACAGCACAAACAGATCCAGCACACAGCACAGCTAGAGGACATAGACAATCTACCTTGTGGTCCACCAGAGTGTCAGTCTGGACAGGATAGAAGCAGATTCTTCTGGTGTTGATGTCTGAAAGAACACAAGTAAAACACAGTGATCACCAAAGAATATAGTCCTGAGAGAACATGCATATGCATCCATCATGTGCCATGCCGATAAGTGTGGGCGATCATGTTTTGCCATCTCACTTGATCACCATAGTCGTGGATCAGCCCTGTGTTTCTGTCTCGACCATGCCATGTGGCCAGGCCATCCAGGTATTTACTTCTCAGTCTTCCCTTGGTCTCTTCCCTTTGATCTTGCCAGTTGTTACCAAGTTCTCCAATTCATTTCTTCTCATAACATACCCAACAAACTTTTACTGTCTACGTCTAATGTCTCTAATCAGTTTACGATCTTCATTTGTTTCTGAAGGACTTGTTCATTGGTTTTTCTGTCTGTTCTTGGTATTCTTTGCATTTTCCTCAGAAACCACATTTCCACAGCCATCAGATGTTTTTCAGCTTGTCTGCTCATTTTCCACGCTTCACATCCATACAAAAGTACAGGTTCTATGCAGCACTTCAACACTCTTTTTCTCGTTTCAATTGATATCTTTTTATTGATCAATATGTTTTTCATCTTGCAAAAGGCTACCTTTTTTTTTTTTTAAAGGCTACCTTCGCAATGGCAATTCTTGCTCTAATTTCTTCAAAGCATCTCCCATCTGATGTTATGACTGTTCTGATATAACTGTACCATTTCACTTGTTTAAGAAACCTTTTTCACTTGTTTAAGAAACCTTTTTCCTAAGAAACCTGTTTCCTAACGGCGCTGCCCGGGCAAAATTTCGAGTTAAAAATCTACCCAAAGTATTTCAGGATCCTCACCGATGCAATGGAGTTCGTGCATTGAGCTGAGTTTCTCCAGACTCAGGTTTGAGTTAGGCAGGAAAACGGAGCACGTATGGGTTAAACCATGTGCCGTGATGTTGATCCAACGACTAAAACTAAAACTAAAACTTGTTTAAGAATATGCCCATTTACTTGTATATTATATTGTGGTATTTCCTTCTTCCCAGTGACGATCATAATCTGTGTCTTCTTACAATTCAGTTCTAACCCTATTACATAAATGGACACACATAGTATTATTTGGCACTCACAGAAGAAGGAAATAGAGATTAGAAGACGCACTAGACAACATAAAATCTGAAAGCTATAATAGTTACCAACAGGGATCGAACCTGTCGCCTCCAAATGACGACGGCACCTCGCTGCAGGAACAAGTGTACATCAACGCACGACCAACTAGACACTCCAAAAAAAGTGTCTTCATTGGTCGTGTCTATCATACACATGAATCAAACAACTATGGAATACGGACAGAATTCGTATCAAACCATTGAGATATTACCATAGGTCTCATAATTTATATTAAACCAGCATAGGTCAAATAACAAACACACAAATACATTGGACCGTAATGCTGTTGTCAAGTACATATAACCCTAGTTGATCATTGTGTGCAACAACCGCATTTACTAAATGTTGCAGGTCCTGTTCATTGTCTGCAATCAAGACTGTATCATCTGCATATCTAATGTTATTGATGCATCGTTCTCTCTCTCTCTCTCTCTCTCTCTCCCCCCCCCCCCCCCCCCCCCCCCCCCAATGTTGATTCCTTCCATATCTTTTATATTTCTGAAAATATTTTCACTGTACATGGAAAAAAGATCTGGAGACATTACACATCCCTGTCTTACACCTCTCTTAATAGGCTGATATTGACCTACTTCAATGGCAGGATCCTTGCCGATGCAACGGAGTTCGTGCATTGAGCTGAGTTCCTTCCAGACTCAGGTTTGAGTTAGGAGGAAAACGGAGCACTTATGGGTTAAACCGTGTGCCGTGATGTTGATCCAACGACTAAACAAACTAAACAATGGCAGCTTGTTGTTTCCAATATATGTTTTTTACAAGTCTAGGTCTTTTCCATCAATTTGTAGACCTTGAAGTATCCTTATCATGTCGACATGTCTCACTTTATCAAAAGCCTTTGTGTAGTCAATAAAGCAAAGATGTAGATCTTTGTTTACTTCTATAGAACGTTCAAATACTGTTCTCAGTATATACACAGCATCTACTGTACCCTTGCCTTCTACAAACCCACATTGTTCTTCTCCTATTTCATGGAGAAGAGAACCAGAGAGCCAGCATATAAGGGACATAAAAATCATAAAATGGGGCAAGATCATCAAGGAATAGAGTGATCCAGTTCTTCTTCTTCCTGATTCCTATTTTGAGGGAAGTGTATTACACTAATTTTAAAGGTCACTGTGCCCGACTTCAGCATGCATTTGTCTAAGGTGTACTTCCTAAAGATAGATTAAATCCAAGGTAGTGGCTTCATCTATTTACGGGTAGGTATTCTTTCCTAACAATTGCTCCAGGGCAAAAGCCTTGTAGCCTACTCTTTGTACATTCCAAATTCTTCTTCTGCTGCTGCCATGTATATCCCACTGTAGTACAGACCCTAAAGCAACTGACACTATGCCTTTTTATCCTTTGCTGTCTCCTCCAGCTCCTTCCGTGTTCCCATGTTATTCATCTCTTGTCTATGGTTCTCTTCTCCATGAATTTTTAGGTCTTTCTCTTATTTGTCCTTGTGACTCCTGAGGAAGGACTTAATAAACAATTAACAGGCTTTCTAAAACGTTAGTTGCATATCCTTTACAGGACGCCAACCCCAGCATTTTTTTTTTGCTGTTTGTGATTTTTTTGTACTTTCTAAATTCACAACTTGCACACAGGACTTTCGTTTATTTGCCCTTGTATGAGAAGACTAGGTTATCAATCTCACTACTCAAGAGATCAAGTGGACATGTGATATTAGAAACCAATGGATGTTGTATAATTGCCCAACCCCATCCTGGATTTGAACCTGGTGACTTGCAGGCCTGAGCCAGACACAGTCATCTCTCAGCCACACTTCCCCTGAATGGAGAGGTCAACGGATACTGAATGTGCTGGCAGAAAAATTGCCTTGGAGACTTGTGAAGTTGAAAAAGAATAAACCAAAAACATCAATCAACAGTAATATCAGTACATGCTTACCTTACTATCTAGGGGATAGGTGTTAAAGCAGTGAAGTACTGCAGCTAACAGCACTGCTGTATACTCAATGTAGAATGCCACAAATGAAACAGTCCGGGAAAGATGTTCCTGAACATGGATACAGGTACATGGTATTGAAAACATAACAATGAAATGATAAAATAAGCAAATAAGTAACTAATTCATGTATTACATGTAGTAGGAATAAAATTCACTTTATTACACCATGTCAGCCGCAAGACTGATAGCAGCTGTTTCAACACTTCTTCTTCTTCCTCTTCTTCTTCTGCCTTTTACCTCCCATTGAAGCATAGGCCTTCAACCAACTCACGCCAAGCCTGTTATATACTTGTTCATGATTGGTTGCAGCTAAAGTTGTCTACAGAATGAGGCAGCCAGACTCACATCAACCCTCCTTAGCTTAGCTGTTTCTAACAAAATGCATGGCAGGTTACAGCCTTACTATTCTTTGCTTCCCTTATAGACCCCGATAACACATATGTTTTGTTCGCATATCCTTTACAGGACATCGCTGTCAACATCAGCATCTTTCAGCTGATTGTTGATTTCTTGGCAAGATTACGCTCAGTAGTTTGCCATTGCTTTCTGAGCGACCGGCTCACATACCCCGTAAGTTACCGACATGGAGAGAACCGCTACCGTCACGTTACTCACGAGAGTATACGGGATTATGGAGAAAGTCGTGTAACCCCCTAGACCAGGGAGACCAGCATCGATAACACATGGACAGTTTAAATATTGACACCGCATTCAATCTACAATGAATAAATGAACAAAAATGGGAAGTGGAAACAATCAGATTTACAAGAACATAATCATATGTGACCTAATGGATGCTGTGACTACAAAGCCTTCACCGGCTAAATACAAAGAGAACATGACACTAAAGCAACTATGTCTAAAACAAACCACTACCTTTTAACATGAAAAAGATATACTTATTTAATATTTGGGTGGCCTATGCTGGAGTCAGGTGTACACCAGCTTTATCTCAAGGATCCAGGTGGTTAACAAGTACCTGTTTTAAATGTTTGTGTTTGTTCATTGTAATGTGCAAATTTACTGCAATTGAATTCATGTAACTTTTTGTAATTACAATAAATCTAGCTTCATAATTGCTCATAAACTTATTTTTGCAAAATTAATGTAGTAGTTTTCTTGAGTCTTCCACGCCAATGTAAGCAATTTTCGCAAAATTAATGTAGTAGTTTTCTTGAGTTTTCCACGCCAATGTAAGCAATTTTTGCAAAGTTAATGTAGTAGTTTTCTTGAGTCTTCCACGCCAATGTAAGCAATTTTTGCAAAGTTAATGCAGTAGTTTTCTTGAGTCTTTCACGCCAGTGTAAGCAATTTTTGCTTTTACTGCTTTAATGTTTACCAAGCAATGTTTGTTCTTTTAACTTATATTGTCATATTCCCATTGCTCGTCAACAGTTAACCTAGATGTTCAAGACTGCTTACTTTCTGTAATTTCTCTCCAATGATAAATATATCTTCTGACATTTGTTTCATTGGTTGTTGTCATAGAACGCTGCTTTACCATCCCATAATACTTTCTCTGTCTTCATCTGATGGACCACTTAGAGAAAGTACAGAAGAATAGCCTGTACTCTCTACATTCAAGAAGAGAGGAAGAATCAAAAGGAATGGCATTCTCTATGATAAAGAAGCTGGGGCAAGGTTATTACAGGCATTGTACAAGACCACTGAGCCGTGATGTAAGATTGCTCACAAACACAAGGTGTGGAATGCCAACCTAATGGAATGTGAAACTGACCCATGGCTGGCAATTAAAACTGCCCAGGCGTGAAACTGATGCAGGTAGAAGTGTCAAGACCTAGACGTCTAGCCGACTGCGAAGGCTGACTGCCTTGTGAAACAAACAAGTCAGGCTGGATAGAGACTGCCCATGGCTGGGTGAGATGGCCAGTCATTCAGAAAGAATTTATGACTGACATGCTGGGAGATAATTAGTCTGCACCATAGAAGGTGTGAACTGGAATTTACGCCAGAGTCCAGAAATGCCCTGGATTTATAACACCTCGTGCTAAGAGCAGCGGGTGTAGGATTCTGGACACGATGGGCTATGTAGATTAAATTATCAAAGTTAGATAAGAGTAATTAACAGCCGGATATAAGTAAACGGGGCTTTGTCAGTCTCAGTAGATGCGCCTAGTTTTGAATCAGATAATAGAAAGTGACTTTTTATATGCAGACATTTCATAAGTCTGATCCTCATGTTGTCTAGGATCTTCTCTGAATGGTATTTCGTAGACACTATTCATCAGCTTTTAGATTTACCGACTCGTGTTATTTCTATTTGAACTAGCCTGGTCTCTTTTTGTTGTGTGTGCATTCGTTGCACAGAATATAGTCAATTGACTAAATTTCTATTACTTCTTACCACGGCAGTGGCTAAGTAGTGACTAAACTGAGCAGACCAGCAATGCGACAGTGCTGTGTGGTTACTTCAATGAGACTGTTTATGTGTCTCATTTTGTATGTATGCAATATTATTACTAACTCATTGTTATGCCATTTGTAGAACTAACATTATATGTCTATTTTGAATTAGTATACTTTATGTGTATTGGATGTTTGAGATGTTATTTGTCATATGCAAATTGTCATATGGCAATTGGGTGTTATGCTATGGTAGTTCTTATGCACAGCGCGCATTGGTATATTGCCTATTGATTGTGTGTGCAGCAGAGGCATAGTGGGGCGGACATTACCCACACTCGGTATTGGGTGTATGATCTGCCTAACCTCTTCAGTGTATTGTGAACGAGCATTCACGGTAACTCACGGAGGCCTTTCTCAGAGACTGATCATGGCACTTAAGCCCAGAGATCAGATACTATTATGATACCACTACCAACCCTTTGATCTGCTAAACCAACTGTTGAACAAAGTGGCTGTGAGGAATTGGGTGTCTGAATTAATGACATTAACTTAGGACATTTTATTCCTCATGACAGGATGTCATAAGGGATGGCAGGAATTGTAATAATTACAGGCGTGTTAGACTGGAAAAGTCCTTCCCAGATGAGACCGTAGGACAGAGATATAGAGGAGAGTGAATGCAGTAAAGCTGGAAGAGAGACACAACCAGACTTGTCATTGTGAGTGTGTGTATGGGGGTGATAGATTTTATGTATTACCTAGGATTGTACTGATGTAGAACTAGATAATACACATTCTTGATTATCTCTTCCAAGCTCTCAACAAGAGCGCCTAGGTATAGATCCCAAGACTGAGGGGCGACCAGGTAGCACCAGGACTGGCAGGCATCCAGAAGACCAGTGAGCTGTTTCTACTGGAGAGTGGATGTTTACTGGACCAAGTAACTTTAGAGTTATGTACTTTCTCTTCATCATATCACATACAGGATTGTGGTAGTACATAAACATTGAGTTTCACCATCATCATTTTAACCATCGTATGTAACTGATTGATAGTAATTAAAGGATTTGTAGTTTGTGTTAAACTCATAGTTATCTGTTATTTTCCAATTGTGCATACGTGTTTGTGTATGTACATTGGTGGGGGATTACTTAAGTACCAGGAAGGGAAAAGCAGTCGGAGGGGATAATTTGCCCTCGCTAGTAATACTTTCGGAGATGTAAACCTAGTCATGTAACTATCCCTTTTCCCACTCCTTGGAGAATATTTAGACCAGCTAATTTAACGAGCCACTTGTAGCTGTACTCTTGAATATTCAGGGGCGTAATCTTTATTTCAGCAACATAGATTTTGTCCCAAGTCAATTTATGACAGCCTGGGGTTACTCGCTAGTGAATATATTTAACTAGGTGGCGGCGCCCTCAATTTCTGACAGTTATAATTATTTTAGTTTATGTTGGATTGAGATATTTTCCACTATGCTCTTGCATCGACTGAATTGTTTTTTTTTTTCGTTTTTTTTTTCTTCAATTCTAGTTGATCTTCTTGATATTAATACTGTGTTCTCAGCATGTTGAAGTTCAGGTGCTTCTATTTCTTAGAGCAATCATGTTATGATACAAGAGGAATCAAATAAAGTTTTCATGAAGCAAATAAGTAATAAATGAGGGGATAAATAGAGCCTGTTCTTTTGTATGGATGTGAAACTTGGACAATGTGCAGTCAAGCTGAAAAACATCTGATGGCTGCAGAATTGTGGTTTCTGAGGAAAATGCAAAGAATACCATGGACAGATAGAAAAACCAATGACCAAGTACTACAGGAGACAAATGAAAATCATAGACTGATTAGAGAAATTAGACGTAGACAGTCAACATTTTTTGGACATGTTATGAGAAGAAATGGACTGGAGAACTTAGTGACAACTGGCAAGATCGAAGGGAACAGACCAAGAGGAAGACCGAGAGGAAAATATCTGGATGGCTTGGCCACATGGCATCGACGAGACAGGAACACTGAGCTGATCCACGACTCTGGTGATCGAGTGAAATGGCGAATCATGACCACCCACGCTTTCTGGCATGGCACATGATTGATTGATTGAGTACAATCGAGGATTTACATTCAATTTATTACAAGAGTGGATTCATTTTCCAATTATTATAAATGTAAAGGCATTTCAAAGTTTGTATATAAATGTATCCGTGCTTACCTGTAAAATGATTTTTGAGTAAAATGGTACAATATGTGTCACAAGAATCAGTATAAAAAATGCCAGCAGTCCATGTGAATGCCTCACTGTCTTTTTGTTCTCCAGAATTATTGTCAATGTGACTAGAATCTGCAAGTGAAAACACAAGTACAAACTGTCAAACAGGCTTAAAGTTTATTATAAAAATATAACAATGAAATACACAATGGATGTTGATACACAAGAAGAAATAAAACACAGAGAAAATGTAGAAACTATGAGCAATAACTTGTAAGGAGGAATACTTGACTAGCTTCTATGGAAACATCTGTCTGAATTTTAGGTTTCATATGTGTAAAGGACCATATTCCCATCTTATTGATATCTCTATTGGTCTCCTCTCATTGAGCCCACACAGAGGCTTTCAAAATAATGCACAAACTCTGTAGCACAAAGGAGGTTAATTTACAGTATGTACACTAGAATCACACATGTTATAAATAATCTGTGTAGGTTTTCACTGCTGATATGTCTGTATATATGAGCATCTATTATGAGATTATGTACTTTTTATGTAATTTAATACAATGTAACATGTCTCTACATCTTTATGGCTAGCTTTTTTGTCATTTCTGGTAAATTATCAATCAGATCTAGGAACTTTGTTCTCTTCTTTCGAGAGTTAGAAAGATGAAACAAGACTGTAAGTTACCTCTACACCCTGCGATAAATAAGGACAGACTAAACAAAACAGTAAAATACCTCTACAGCTCAGAACAGAAGAAAAAAATCTGGACATGACTGCACAGGTACCTCTAGGCTCTAAGGTGGATGAAGAAAGAGAAGAAAACTCAACGTATATAGATAAGAGAAAATCGGAAATGATGAAATCAGGACTTCAATGGGGGTGATAGCAGCACTAGATTTAAGTAGAAAGCAGCAAGTGAAATGGTTTGGCCACAAAACATACAAAAATCAGTCCAGTACACTAGAAGTAGTAGCACTTGTATAGACTAAGCTTGAGTTCAAAGCAAGCAAACAGAAACAAACAAATAAACAAACAAATAATGTAATGAAGAATTGTCTCAACTGAGGCTCAAGTTATTTTCCTACACACCAAGCACTGTTGTTCTTCATGTGGCATAATAAAATGTGTTGATAATATCAGATATTATTGTTCTGTCAATCTTTAGTCTATCTATCCATGATCTATCCCTGTTATGGACCATGGCTTTATGGTTCATATTTGCCATAGAGCATTGGAGGAAGTTGAAGTAGTCAAGCCTTCAGCCATGTGTGTAGTTTGGATTATATAACATTTGTACTTGTATAGTATACCACTGACAGAATCTATCCATCGCTGCTTAGTCTCTCTGTAGCTTTGTAGCCACAGCTTCTTTGAATGCAGACACACAAATACATACTTCCTAGTAGTGACAGTCTGAACTAAATTAAGGAAAAACAATACATGCCACAGAAACCACAATGCTAAACTTAACATAGCCGAGGAAAGAGTAATACAAGAGCATGAGGTTTGTCTGTTGTTGCATATCATTTACAGGACTCCGCAGTGAACCCCAGTATTTCTTGGCTGTTTGTGATTTCTT
The DNA here is from genome assembly GCA_014155875.1 of Cepaea nemoralis. Classification (NCBI taxonomy): domain Eukaryota; kingdom Metazoa; phylum Mollusca; class Gastropoda; order Stylommatophora; family Helicidae; genus Cepaea; species Cepaea nemoralis. Next base: position 650,863 of record JACEFZ010014013.1, read on the forward strand.
GGCAAGTTTACATTCAGTAGTTTGTCATTGCTTTCTGAATGACCGTGCTCATACCTTTGAATGAAAATTAGCACAAGGCCCGCAGCTGTGTTTTGAGTGTGGTATGCAGAATTACGATCTGTGTTCCTAACCCCTTGACCATAGTGCCCCTTTGTCTATACTCTAGGGTCATAGTGGAAAGACTGTACAAACAGAATGAATATAAAACAAGTGACATACATATGAGGTTAACTTCAGGACATCTGTAAACATAAGTGAAGCATGTATGTCACTATGGTAATATCTGATATCTTGACTGTACAAACAGAATGAATATAAAACAAGTGACATACATATGAGGTTAACTTCAGGACATCTGTAAACATAAGTGAAGCATGTATGTCACTCTGGTAATATCTCACATCTTGACTGTACACACAGAATGAATATAAAACAAGTGACGTACATATGAGGTTAACTTCAGGACATCTGTAAACATAAGTGAAGCATGTATGTCACTATGGTAATATCTGACATCTTGACTGTACACACAGAATGAATATAAAACAAGTGACATACATATGAGGTTAACGTCAGGACATCTGTAAACATAAGTGAAGCATGTATGTCACTCTGGTAATATCTGATATCTTGACTGTACAAACAGAATGAATATAAAACAAGTGACATACATATGAGGTTAACGTCAGGACATCTGTAAACATAAGTGAAGCATGTATGTCACTCTGGTAATATCTGACATCTTGGACGGCACCAGCCAGGGCAGCAGCAAACATCACAACACAGCAGATCTAGGAGTAAATGGTGAATGTTACATCCAGTTATTATCCCATATTTATTGAAAAGACTTACAAATCAAATAGATATTTAATATTTATTCAATAGAAATCAAATCAGCACAACTGGGAAGATACAAGCCTTATCCTGGTGTGAGGAAATGCAACCTAAAGACTAAATATCATGGCAGGACAGCCCTGGCCCTAAGCCTTGGTGGGAAACTGGTCATGGATTGAAGCTCTGACAGGCGGGCAGTAAGAGTATTGCTTTGTTGATCCAGCAGCTTTTGTAGGTTGTCTGGTTCTAGATGTATTGGTGTTCCTTTGAAATAGGCAGGCCGAGAGAGGGATTATGCTGCATGGGCAACATAAGGTCTCTAAATTCAGCTTAGGCTTTGTGCTATGGAGAGATATAATGCCTTTTTGGAACCAAAATGTAACAAACTATTGTCTGTCGAGACGCAAGGTGCCAATCACGCCATAAATCAAATAGATGTACAATATTTATTCCATAGAAATTTAATATATATTCTAATTTTATTGAAAAAAAATAGTTTATTATATTTATTTATCCTATATACATTCAATGATTATTCTACATTTCATTCTACAAAAATTCAATTATTTAAAAATGGTACATCCTTTGCAAGACGCTGCAATAAACTGCAGGTTGATTTTTTAAATCAGTTTTATGAGTTACTGGCGTAGGGGTTAACACATTTCTCCGTAATCCCGTATATTCTCGTGAGTAATGCAGCTATGTGAGAATTGGAAGCGATTTGCGCCGCGCTGGTAACTTTCGGGGGAATGTGAGCCGGTCACTCAGAAAGCAATGGCAACTACTGAGCTTAATCTTGCCTAGTACTTCAACAGCAGCTGAAAAATGCTGGTGTTGACCGCAATGTCCTGTAAGGGATATGCAACATTTTAAAAACAATATATATTTTGTAAAGAACCAACAAAACGTCTTAAAGTGAAAGTAACTAGACAATCTTCTTCTTCTTCTTCTTCTTCTTCTTCTTCTTCTTCTTCTTCTTCAGCGTTCCGAGCCATTGAGGTTCTTTGCTGCAGATACAATCCGTCTCCATTCATCTCTCTGGTTGACCTTCTCTTGCCAGTCAAAGTGCTTGTAGGTCTGTATATATATTATCTCTCCACCGTCTTCTTGGTCTACCTCAGTGTCTACGGTCATCTATTTCCTGAGTGTAAGCGAGTTTTGTTTCCCTATTATCTTCCATTCTTTCTATATGCCCAAGCCATTGTAGTCTATTAGCCTTCATGAACTAGACAATAATTCTATTAAACAAGCAAACTGGCACACAGGCAATTACACACGCACACAGACAGGCTGACAGACTGGCAGATACTCCACTACACCCAAGGGAAGAAGAGCAGGGGGAAAAAACCATAATTAACATTATCCTGTTACAAATATTTTACTTAAAAATAACAGTTCTGTATAATCAGAATTAAAAAAATGCAAGCTAACCATTTTGAAGATTAGAAATACAGCCAGTGGTTTTTGTTCCTTGGGCCGTTTTCTGCATAACAAATATAGATGAAACGGCAAATATAGCCATAGGTAAAAACATGGCAGTGGTAACAGGAATGATGTTTGAAAGCAGTCAGTCAACTGGGGCCAGGTATTGTTCCATGAAATGGTGTGGTCCTGGAAATGTTAAAAGAGAGATAAATTAATACTATAATCATGTCATGACTGACTGAGGTGCAGTTGGTAGTATAGTTGTAATACTAGTCTCTCAGCCAGAAGATGAAGTTGGTAGTGTAGTTGTAATACTAGTCTCTCAGCCAGAAGATGAAGTTGGTAGTATAGTTGTAATACTAGTCTCTCAGCCAGAAGATGAAGTTGGTAGTAGTAGTTGTAATACTAGTCTCTCAGCCAGAAGATGAAGTTGGTAGTGTAGTTGTAATACTAGTCTCTCAGCCAGAAGATGAAGTTGGTAGTATAGTTGTAATACTAGTCTCTCAGCCAGAAGATGAAGTTGGTAGTATAGTTGTAATACTAGTCTCTCAGCCAGAAGATGAAGTTGGTAGTATAGTTGTAATACTAGTCTCTCAGCCAGAAGATGAAGGATCTGACATAATTAAATGAGATTTTAATTTGTCTGTTCGCTTTGAACTCAAGTGTAGTCCATATACGTGCTACTACTTCTAGTGCACAGGACTGATTTTTGCATGTGGATTAGCTTTTCCTATTAGCATCAGGCAAACCTACTCTGACATCAGAGGTACTTGTCATTTACGTCTCCAATGCAAGGACGAGAAGTCAACATTTTAGTTCAATTGACCGGTGTAGGGGTTGAACCTGCTACCTCAGCATCAGCACACTGGATGTTTAAGAACAAGCACTCTTATCCGTTCAGCCATGCTTGCCTCCCGAACTCATTTTAAAGTACAGAAAAATATTAACACTAAAACTGATTGATTTAAACTGATTTACAAACGACCATGAAGTACTTCCCTACATTCAGCCATGCTGACATCCATTAAATAAGATGCATAGCTCTGTTTTGTGAAGCTTGTGGATCAGTATATCTGACTTTGATAAGCATTATTTCTGGGTTTGCTTTCCCTAGCCCTTGACTATCCCTAGTCTACCTGCCAGGTTGCAGGTTTGCGTATCTCTTTGTCTGGTTCCTACCCCTTGATCTATCCAACATGGATGATCCTACCAGTAGCTGTGCTACCATCAGCATAGCTCTTGGGGTCACTGGAACGTGTAAGTTTCTCTGTCTTGACAAGGTGAACACACAGCAGAGGAAGATGCAGAATTTCGGCAATTGAAGAGAAAATAGTTTGTGTTATCAACAAGAAAATATTCAGACTTGACCTGCAAAGTGCCAAAAACAAATGGCTTTTAGTTCTCAGCTTCAACAAAACTTTTCTCCAGAAGAAAGGCAACTGGCATCTGCCACCTCATTATGCTGTGCCAAGAATTTGTGAAAGTCTAACACTTTACACACCAATGATAGTATCTGGCTTAGGACTGTCTTTACCTTTAACTTTCAAATGATATAGGCTGTTCCCATTTTTATTGCAGGAATTTTTCTGTCTCCTTGAATTTGCACATATAATTAAATGCTAAAGTTTGTATTGTATTTGTTATCAGTCACATTCGCTACCGCCATAGGTAAAAGTTATTATGCCTTTTTAAAGCACAAACTATCATCTGTCAAGACGGCAAGGTGCCAATGTAAAGTTTGTATATTCAATATGTTTTTTTTGCTCAAGACTGTTGATATAACACACAATTGGAAGGCAAATACGTACAGTATAACCAGTTAAACAATTAAACCACTTTTTTTTGCATATCCTATTTACAGGACATGTAAATTCCTTTTACAGGAAGGAGTGCTGTGATACTGACCACAACCCCCATCTAAACTTGGTACCAGGAAATGTTCTGAGAAGTGAAGGAGTGCTGTGATACTGGCCACGTTCCCCATCTAAACTTGGTACCAGGAAATGTTCTGAAAAGTGAAGGAGTGCTGTGATACTGACCACATCCCCCATCTAAACTTGGTACCAGGAAATATTCTGAGAAGTGAAGGAGTGCTGTGATACTGACCACATCCTTCATCAAGTGCTAATTTGTCTATAAACTTGGTACCAGGAAATATTCTGAGAAGTGAAGGAGTGCTGTGATACTGACCACATGAAGGAGTGCTGTGATAATGACCACATCCCCCATCTAAACTTGGTACCAGGGAATGTTCTGAGAAGTAAAGGAGTACTGTGATACTGACCACATCCCCCATCAAGTGCTAATTTGTCTATAAACTTGGTACCAGGAAATATTCTGAGAAGTGAAGGAGTGCTGTGATACTGACCACATCCTTCATCAAGTGCCAATTTGTCTATAGAATATTAGGCTAGCAACATATACCCAAAACACATCAAGGCACTACATTTTGCTGGATTTACTGAGGAAGGAATCTGAGCACTGAATGGTTTGATGTGCAATGAGGTGATCTGTCGATTAACTGACACATCAATGTAACAGAGCCAAATCGACGTGTCTTGGTTTGGCCTGTTTAATGTAAAAATCTGGACAGCGCCGGAAACACCACTTTGTAACAAAGAAACTTGTGAATTCTTTGTCTGATGTTGTCCAGGCCTGTTGGTGAAAACAAACATGCTGTCCTGCTTTGTTTTTAAGTATTGAGATGTGAGGAACAATTCCCTGAGTTGATCGGTGATCAACTAATGCCTCTGTAAAACCGAGTGATTGACTGATGTCAGCACGCCTGGGTTCAGGGTGGGGTAGTAATTTGTGTCACAACTCTTTTGTTTATGTCGCATCTTAAGGTTTATGTTGTGTAACTTATGTTTTTGTAGTGCCTTATTGTTGTCTGTGTCAAAGTCCTTTATTGTGTCATTCTACTCAGCTACTGTTTGGAACACCTGTGTTGTGGTACTTGGTGTACCCTGTTGTCTTAAGTTCTGGTGACTGGATAGGGACCACCCTTGGTTGATGTTTGATGTCTGCAGTTGTCTGTTGGACCTGTTATTGAACTTCAATGTATTATTCAATGTGTTTGAACACAAACTGTCACCGAAGTTGTAGTAGTTGATAAATAAAAGAGCTTGTTGCACTGTTCTTGATTTGTTTGTTTAGTATCTTTTAATTTTTACAACCACTATTTCTACCACAATCTAACACCTTAATTCACTGCTTGGGCTCTAACATGGTGGTTCCTGTGTGAACATCAATAATAGTTTTTGCCTCTGTCCTCGAACCTCGTGTCGTCTTATCTAATTACTATCACTTTTTTTGTCAGTTTAGGGCGTTGTGAGGTTCTCTCTCCTTTTACTACTTCTCTTCTTTGGCTGTAACAAAGTCAGAGTTACTCTCTACCTCTTAGCACCATAGCAAAGGAAACATCAGTCTTTTCCCTTGTCTTTTCCCCTCGGCTACATCAAGGTGTGGGAATTCTAGCAAATCAAGTGGTGAGAAAAGACGCTGGTGCTGGATAGGACATACATTGAGAAAACCTATTAACCGTTTAAATAGAAGATCCTTTATTTGGATCCCACAGACAGACAGACAGACAGACAGATAGATAGATAGATCCCCATCAGGTACTGGGCGAAGCCGGGCCGGGTCAGCTAGTATATATATAAAAGACAATGTATGTCCATATGTCCTTTATGCATTCGCGAACGGTCCATCCGATTGAGATGAAATTTTCTACACGTGTTCTTCTCATTCTTGTGCAGCCAAATGTCATAGTTTGTTAGTGTACAAACAGTTATTTACGTAATAAAATTTATTTTTTAAATTTACATTATAATTAATGCCGGCTCCGTGGCCGAGGGGTTAGCAGCTTTCTCCGCTAACCCCGAATACTCTCGTCACGTGACGCAATGAGAATTAGCAGTGGTTTGAATCACAAAAGTGACTTATGAGAGTATGGAGCCGGTCGCTCAGAAAGTCGTGGCGTGCTGATGAGCGTAATCTAGCCTAGGAATCAACATACAGCTGAAAGATGCTGGTGTTGACCGCAATATCCTGAAACAGGATGGAAACGCGGAAAAAAAACAAAAAAAAAACATTATAATTAATATATAGCGAGGGGACTTAATTGAAGAAAAGTTCTGTCAAGGGACATAACGTTTAGTAGCACTGCTATACATAATTTAAATAATTGTTGCATTTTTCTCAAAGTTTTATAAATGTTTATCTACAGTTATCTACAGGCATATGCGTTATAATAGATAATATAAAATCTTTAAGGCACTTTCAAAGTTTTCATAAAAATAATGCATCTATTTTAAACACATTAAAATTTTCTAACTCATCTCTTTATGTTTAAAGAAGTTATCTACAGTCATGTAGGT